>JASANF010000916.1:0-42108 GCA_030248245.1 Trissonchulus sp. WLG1_4
GGGTAAGGTTAAAGTTAAACTGTGGGTGAGGTTAAAGTTAAACTGTGGGTAAGGTTAAAGTTAAAATTTAACTGTGAGTAAGGTTAAAGTTCAAAGTTAACTGCGGGTAAGGCTACGGTTTGACTATGGGTAAGGTTAAAAGTTTAACTGTGGGTGACGTAAAAGTTTACTTCAACTGACTGAGGCTGAAGGAAAAGTTAAAATTTAGCTATAAGTGATGGCGAGCTGTATCAACTTTTTTAAAATGTGTATGTAATAGTAAAATTTTGTGCAAATTTTGTTTGAAACTAGGCATTTGTGTGTTTTTCCAGTATTTGTCTCAGTTTTCTACAAGTTCGTCCAGTTTATATATATATAGTGTTTCCCTTTCTTTGCAATCACTTGAATTTATGGACCGCAAGAGCTGTAGTTTGTGTAGCCGTGCAAAAAATTATATATCTGTTGCAGGGTTTTTTTTTGTGCAAAACCCTGTGCAAATGCACACTTTTTTTAAATTTTGCACACAAAAATTAAAATTTTGCACAATAATGCACAGCGTCCGATGGGCCTGGGATGTGCTAAAAATGCACTGTTTTTAATGCAAAATCGAAAAAAAATTCTGGGGGCTGCCGCCCCCAGAGTCCCAGACCCCTGCATCTACTGGCATCAAGGGTCCCTTCTTTTGTTTTTATGGTCCGGCCGGAAAAATTTTCTGATACGTCTCCAATTGACCAAATTTGGCGTAAAAATCAAAATTTTCCCAATTTTTTTTTCTGGGGGCTGCCGCCCCCAGACCCCTGCGACTATGTAGCTTACTATTTTTTGTTCTTGTCTTTCATCAAAGCCTATGCATGTATGCACAAGTACGCTATGCTGCATGTGCATGTCTGCACGAGTATATTATGTTACATTTACTTGTGGAATACATTGTCTTTTTCTTTTTTAAATGTTCTGTTAAAAATTTTCTGATACGTCTCCAGTTGACCAAATTTGGCATAAAAATAAAAAATTTTCCCAATTTTTTTCTGGGGGCTGCCGCCCCCAGACCCCTGCGACTTTGTGGCTTACTAAGCCTTGTTATTACATAATATCTTTCATCAAAGCCTACGCATGTATACATGAGTACATTATGCTGTATTTACTTTTACATGTTCACACCAGTATATTATGCTACATTTATATACTTGCGTTATATACACACTGTCTGATGTGACGTTACTTACTATTTTTTGTTTTAATTTTTCTGTCGGAAGAAATTTCTGATACGTCTCCAGTTGACCAAATTCGGTCTAAAAATTGGAAAAATCGCCAATTTTTTCTGGGGGCTACTGCCCCTACACCGCTGCAACTTATTGGTTTAGTAATCTTGCGTTTGTAAGGCGTTTTATGAGTGTTAAAAATGCTAATAAGTGCCTTTTTTGACCCATTACAAAAAATTGATAAGTCATTCCCACCCCCGAACTGGGTAGGCCACTGATACGTACGTACCTCTAGAGGTATAAAAACGCGTATATTTGCTTCTATATAAGCGAGGAAAACGCATTTACAGTTTGCACAGAAAAATAAAATTTTGCACACTAAAATTAAAATTTTGCACAATTATGCACACAAAATTTTTTGAAAAAAAAAACCCTGATCTGTTGTTTGTACACGATGCGTATATCCAAAAGTGGGATATAAAGCCCTTAGGTGCGGTGCGGTGCTCATCTCCGTTACAGAGCCCTGGAACGTCAGGGGCGCCACATCTACAACGACTATATACATCCATGGACCATGGAGGGGGGGGCAACCCATACCCATCTGAAATGGGGGGGCTCTGGACCAAATAAGGGGCGCCCCCCCTTCTTATTAAAAGTAGGCCAGGGGCCCAAATCGCTGAGGGGGGAGGCAAAACCGCTGAGGTGAGAACCCTGGCCCCCCGGGACCCGCCTGGCTACGCCACTGGTTTTTTCATTAGCCCACCCAATCGCTGGTGCACTTCATAGTCCTTCAAGCGAGATTTATTTATAAAGCATTTGGGGGGATAATATATAGTAGCGTAGCCAGGATCTAGTTGAGGCTGCGGCCAACGTGCCTGTTTGTCCGAAACTTTTCCGAAGTTTTTCTGCCGGGGGGGGGGGCGGGGTGCTACATTTTTATCCGAGGGGGGGGGGGGTATATCGCTGAGGGGGGGGGCAAAACCGCTGAGGAGAAGGGCCCTGGGGCCTGGCCCCCCACCCCCCCCCATGGCTACGCCGCTGACAGTATACACGCATGCATTTGCTGTCGCGAAAGGCAGAAAGAAGGAAAAGCTTACAGAGTTACAGAGTTGCCGCTTTCGGGGGCCTGGGGGTAACCACCTTCAGTAAAAAATTACAGAAAATTTTGATTTTCAGGCCAAATTTGGTCAATTGGGGACGTATATCGGGAAATTTTTATACACATTTTTAAAAATTGGTTAAAAAAGCTCACCCTCACCCATTGCTAAATTTAAACTTTTCCTTCAGCCTCAGTTGAAGTAAACATTTACCTACCCCACAGTTGCAATTTTAGCCGTAACCACAGTAAACTTTAACTTTAACCTTACCCACAGTTAAACTTTAACTTTAACCTTACCCACAGCTAAATTTTAACTTGAACCTTACCCACAGTTAAACTTTAACTTTAACCTTACCCACAGTTAAACTTTAACTTTACCCTTACCCACAGGTAAAGTTAAACTTTAACCTTACCCACAGTTAAACTTTAACCTTACCCACAGGTAAAGTTAAACTTTAACCTTACCCACAGGTAAAGTTAAACTTTAACCTTACCCACAGTTAAACTTTAACCTTACCCACAGTTAAACTTTAACCTTACCCACAGGTAAAGTTAAACTTTAACTTTACCCAGTTAAACTTTAACCTTACCCACAGTTAAACTTTAACCTTACCCACAGGTAAAGTTAAACTTTAACCTTACCCACAGGTAAAGTTAAATTTTAGCCTTACCCGCAGTTTAACTTTTAACTTTAACCTTACCCACAGGTAAAGTTAAACTTTAACCTTACCCACAGTTAAACTTTAACTTTACCCTTAGGTAAAATTTTGAGAATACGATTTTACCTTCACCTTACCTGTGGGTAAAGTTAGCCTAACTTTACCTGCAGGTAATTTTGAGAATACGGCCCCAGATGAGGCTAGAAGTTTTCAAAATTTTTTACGATAACGATTTTTTTACGATTTACGATTCCAAATAGAATGCCAAGCATGGAATGGTCAAAACTGTCTGCTAAAGAAGAATGTCAGTTCACGGGCAAACTAACTTCAAGTTTAAACTTTGTACGTCAAGCTATTAATTAAAGTTTGAGCTAGAATGGGTTGTCTGACTTAGCGATATTGCATTTGTATGTGGAACCTCTCAAGCATAATGTTAAACAATATATAGAAATACTGACCATCATTTACCAAACAGTATATACTAACTTCGTTGTTGATTTGTAACTAAAAATTTGCTGCTTTCAGCAACGTTACGAAGCGCGAATTGGTTGGCAGTTTAATTGAGTTTCTTGAGCCCCAACCTATCAACGCATGTGAAAGCATTAAGTATCTGAAAAAACCTAGGCACAATCAAATGCTCTTTGGGCTATGGAGTGGTTGAGGCATCAAACCTTCCCCCACCTAACTGTGTCAGCTGGAGAAACTTTTCTGGTCCGTGATGATGCTCCTATTAGCACTTCTGATAGTAGCACCACTGCACCAGCACGGACGATTCTACGCTGGCACCTGAGTCAGACTGTCATAGTGCAAATATATGTATGCAATGCACTATAATACACACTGTGGTATGCGAAGAGTGTGCGAAACTTTTAAAACATTCCAAAAGTTGACAGAATTGCGGAAAAATAATCCTATAGTCCGGCTGTCAATCACCTACTCTCATGCTTGCGGTCGTTTACAATGTTAAGTTCCTCGCAACTTCGCAAGTCATACATTCATAAACCTAACCTGACGGTCACTTTTTGTAACTTAATCACGATTTTTTCACATTTCAAAGTATCTCAAATTTTTATAATTGAAACTTGAAAAAAGGACCCCCAAGGGCTGGTCTCGGTCTCGTAGGTCTCGTTTGGGTGGTCTCGGTTGCCTGGTCTCGGTCTCTGTCTCGGTTGCAAACCCGAGACTTGCCAACCCTGCGGGTCTGGTTATGAAATTTCGACCCGTTGCGAACTCTGATAAGCATATTATGCACTATGCCGTTGCATATTTTTTCCATGACGCACCAACAGTGTGTTCCTTTCGTTTTTTATCAGGCATAGGCTTACCTCAGCTTAGTGAAAATGGCAGCAGCTAAAAAACTTTTCCGAACGAACTAGCTTGTTTTTGTGTGTAGGGCGCATATACGTATATATATCTCACATGTGTGTATACGTATGTATTTATTAGTGCCCATCGTCGTGTGTCTTTATATATACATATATATTGTGTTGTATGTAGAAAATTTCGACATGAAGTTCCAGTTTTGCGCCTGGCAAACTTCATAACAACCACAGACACGCTTGAGGGAGCTGTATCGAGAATGCAACTTTTCCGTAGCAGTTGTTTAGTTTGCCTGCGTTAACATTTATATAGCAGCTGTCTTTTCTTTTTGAGTTCGACTATAAGGTATTTACGTGCGTCGTACCTTATTTTATACTGTTTTCTCTCGTCGAATTGTAGCGAATTTATATAGGTTTTAAACTTCCATTTTTATATATTTTACATGATTCTCTGGCCTCCATAATGTAGGTCAAGATTCACAGATTCCACACAGCGAATGTATACTACAGATGAGATCTATATTATACACACACACACACACACACATATATATATATATATATATATATATATATATATATATATATATATATATATATATATATATATATATATATATATATATTATATCTTGATTGAAATTTATATCAGTCCGGCCCGGCCCTATTCAAGGTTTTCTACGGCACGGCCCGGCCCTAATTCTGCGTCAACGTCGGCCCGCCCGGCCCGACTCTGATCGGCCCTGGTTTTCATCAATTGACAGTTCGATTGCCCTTGTCAGTTGAAGAACTGGGTTATGTATGTTAATGTTGCTTTTTTGTTTTTGGCCGTTGTTTAGCTTAAAAGCCTAGCCTATATTCAGCTGAATACCTATATATATATATGTACATAATTTATTGTATCAAAAGGTCATGCATGATACAAACAGTATTACTACATTTGTGGCCTACTAGTACATATCTGACATGTAGCTATATCTGCGAAGAATATTTTATAAAAGTTACACAACCGGCGGGGCGGCATGGATGCAAAAGCTAGTGAATTTGGAAATATTATATACGAAGATTTTTGACTTTACGGACCGTAAATTTACTCAATCAAGTCAAGTTTACTTAGAAAAAGCAGCTACATAGTAAATGGCAATCCCCAGCACAATTTGGGAGGAAATTTTAATTTTATATAGGTATTTTACATTACGTATATACGTAGGTATATACGTGCTTCTGTGAACAGTCAGGGCAGCGTTTAAATCAGGGCCGGGCATGCCCTGCGGCCCTGATGGCATACCGGTCCGGCCATAACCTAATCATGAAGCGCAACTTTGGTGTATTAGTTTTCATTGCGGCTCTACACTCATTCGATTTTATTGGGTAGTTCAAAAGCTTCTCATATGTCTTTACATAAAGTCTTACATAAAAATAATTTATGGGAGAACTTATGAAAAGGTAGTATATACATACAAGTGTTTCAGAAATCTGAGATCCAGCGTAATACAAAAGGTGATCAAAACAATTCGTAAAGAGTACAGTTCGCTGAATGCTCGTTCAAACGCAGTTTAAGTCTTTTTAACAGAATTTGCTTAGGAGGATCGATTTCGACAGATTTAAAAAGGTAAGGCGGCTTTGTCAGCATAAATTTTTACATTTGGGGCATTTGAAGTTTTTCATCATTAAATATCTACATTAGGGATGGAAGTCTCGGTTTTTTTTCCGAGACCGAGACCGAGACCGAGACCGAGACCACGAAACCGAGACTACCGAGACCGAGACCAAATTCCGAGACCGCCAAAACCGAGACTGGGTCATTTTTTGCCATTTTTTTACCTATTGATTTGATGACTTTTTACAAGTTTTTAGGTAAAATTACAAGACCATGGTCAGACACCTTAGGTATATATAACTAACAGCTACATCATGGTAATTTTGGATACATTCCTGGTTATTTCCTGCTTTTGTGTGAGTCTGGAACCATGTCTTCTTAAATACTGTGAAATTTTGACGTCTGCCCCAAAGCAGACGCAATTTGTCCTTGTTCTCGCCAGAAAATAACAATGTTTGACACTGTTTGGCCGAATTTAGTTAAAAATCCTCCGATTGTATTGGAATTACCGATGTTCTGCTAAAATAGAAAGGATTTTTGGCTCAAAAATTAGACCTGCGCGCCGTGACGGTGACGCTATTTCATCCTTTGACACCCCTGTGATTGGGGCCCCCTCAATCCCCTGGGACTAAATTTTAGTTGGGAGCAGAGTCTTTCCTTCTCATTTACCAAACTACATGTGTCACCGCATAGTTCTGAGTAGTAGGCGTGTTTAGTTGAACTTTCACAGATTTTTTGATTTTTTGCTAAACTCATAATATTATACTAATTGGAAATTACAGTTAAGTATGTGAAATTGTGAAGCCACCAATTGGCATAAAAAAGTTGACCAGCCAAACACTAATACTAAAGAATAAAATATAAATAATCACACAGACAGACGTGAAAGATAACATGAAACAAGAAACCTAATCATAAACATACATTTTTGTGTGTGTATTGTGTTTACTGATTTACTAAACAACCACGGTAAAGTTGTTTTCGGAAACAAATTGACAGAATCTCACTGTTTGGTGTGGAATTTTGTGAAACACAAACTTCTGAAAAAATTTTCCTGTCAAAAATATAAACCAAAGGGGGGACCACAGGAAAATTTTTCACAGATTTGAAAAACCGAGACCGGGTACAAACCGAGACTTTTCGACTACCGAGACCGAGACCGAGACCGAGACCGAGACTGGGCTAGTCTCGGGTTTTGACCGAGACCGAGACCGAGACCGAGACCGAGACTTCCATCCCTAATCTACATATAGTCTATATACAGTTTAAGGAGTCTAGCCCCGACGTTTGCTAGAAGTGAATCCACAAAAACGCAAAAAATTCAATTTCATAAAAAATGTGAAATGTTGATTTTTTTGCTTTTTACTTTGTTTAGAGCTTTTGCAACCATCAGGGGCAGATTTTTAGTTTCAAGCCCTTTTTTTCTCAGATTTATGAGGGAGGCTTGTCTTGTCCAGGAATCTCGAATCTCCATTCTTCTCTTACAGTGCTCTTGGCATAGTTACAGGTTCTTTACTTATCTACGTCCCATATATATGTGCGCTAAGACGTAAACATTAGTATCAGTTGTTTACACCATATTATCGAAGTTTGAAATTCATGATGTGATAAAATTTGTGTTTATTTATGTTATTATAATAAAATATTTCTCCTGTTTTTAGGGTTATTAAGTTCGGTCCGGCACTGTTTAGTCTATTTAATTTACTGGACAAACGGGTCTTCTCACTCTTCGTTACTTATTAACCAGTTGCTTTATTGCTAATTAATTCGCCATGGCCTCTTATGCGGAATATTTGCCAAAGGAGAAGGAAGACGAGCTAATCAGGAATGCCAACGCCATCGTGGCTCCGGGAAAGGGAATCCTGGCTGCTGACGAGAGCACGGGTAGGAGAAGTTTCATATTAGGCTCTTTGCTTTTGGTTTTGGTTTTAGGCTTTGGCTTTTGGCTTTGGTTTTAACCCATTTGATTCAGGTTTGACACATGGGTTATCCAGCCATTTGCTTGCTGCCTGCTGAACTGTCTACCATTATTTGGACTGTGAAAACGCTCTGCCTGCTTTACCTATCTGCTTCTGCTGCAATCTTTATTTTCGCCGTTTATTTTTTTGGATTCATTATTTCATTTAATTTTTGCTTGCTTTGATTGGAATAATTCTATCGCATTTTCTTTTATGATGTCTGGTGGGTCTAGTCCTTGTCTCGGTCCATGCTGCATCTGCAGCAAAGGTTTTGGGACTATGGATTACCTTGTTAAATGCTCGGGCTGTGGCGTATGCATGCATAATAAATGTGTGGGCTTTCCCGATAACGTATTTCGTAAATCTAACTCGGAGGACAATGTTTTTTCTTCTAATTTCTTTGGAATTTTGTGCGCGAAGTGCATTGGGGATTTTAATGATATGAAATCTCGCATGCTAAATATGGAAATAAAAATATCAGACTTGGAAAAAAACTGGAAAGTGCTAAACCACCCCAAATTAACGAATCCCCGCCAACAACACCGGAATTGACCCAAAAAATCGAACTTTTGAACTCGCGAATTGACAACCTGGAGAAGTCTTTCAAACGTGATATACAACAATCAGTTGTGGCTGTCCAGGAACTGGTTGAACTGAATGAAAAAAAGCTGAACCTCGTTATTATGAACTTACCCGAAAATGGAAATGATTTGGTAATTGTACGTAATTTTGGCACTCAACTAGGTCTTGGTGAGGCTGCCATAGAGTGGGTCTTCCGGGATGGACCGGGGGGTGGGGGAGCACGCCCCCGCATCTTGAAGGTCAAGTTCCGAAACCCTGCGGACAGATCTGTTTTTCTTCAGGGGTTTCGGGGGCTGACTGCAAAGGTGTGGGGGGGTGATCACCAGCCCTGGGTGCGACCGGACCTGACCTATGCTCAGAGGCAGGCTGACCGAGAGCTACGTCAGGAGCTGCATCGACGTCGCCAAAATGGCGAAGATCTAGTTATTAACAAGGGTCGTATTGTGCAGCGTACTGCAAAGCAGCATAATTTGTCAAACATGTAAACTTGGCTGGTTATCATAAGGTTGACTCTATTAACAATTTAAATTGCCCCCCCTTTCTTTTGTCTTATTTTAATTGCCAGTGTATCACAAACAAATTTGATGAATTGCAATCCATGTCTTTGTTACATAGTGTGGACGTTTTTTGTTTGTCGGAAACTTGGTTAAATAGCAGCTACCCAGACACTTTATTCTCAACACACTACAACATCTATCGTTGCGACCGTGCAAATGGACGGCATGGAGGTGTACTGATTATGGTTCATAAAAAATATTTTTCCAGTTTAGTTTTTTCGAAATCAATTGGCAATTTCATTGAAACTGTTTTTATTGATATATCCTTAAATTCGATCAAGATTCGACTCGGCACTGTTTATCGATCGCCAAGTACGACTCAGGATGCAAACCAGGAATGGTTGCGTCAGCTGAATAATGTATGCTGCATACCATGGCATTTGATCTTGGTAGGCGATTTCAATTTTCCAAATATTGTTTGGCCAGAGGCCATGAATGTTGGTGATCAAATGGCAAATAATTTTTTGCATTATATTAGCTCCTTCGGTTTGGTAAATATGATAGAAAAACCTACTCGGGGGAATAATATCTTAGACCTGGTGTTGTCCTCTGACCCTTTTCTACTTTGTACCAGAGTCTTAGAACCTTTCTCCACTAGTGATCATGGCAAAATAGAAATACTCTTGAACGTACCATCTCAAAATGACCTTAGCACCTCCTCTGTACGGTATAACTTTAGAAAAGCCAATTGGACAGCACTCGGGGATTTTTTACTTTCTGTTGATTGGTTGAATTTATTTGCTGTTTGCGAAAATATTGAGTGTTTATGGAATACGTTTACTGATATACTCTATATTGCTATTGAAAAATTTGTTCCAAAAGCAAATATACGCAGCAGCCAACGAAACAAAGAAACTTTTCCGAAAAATTTAACAGCTTTGTATCGCCAAAAGGCTAAAATATGGCGTAAGTATATATGCTCACGGAACAACATGTTTTATGATAAATTTAAAATTTTGCGCACGCAATATAAGCGTGAGGTCCGAAAGTATTTCCACGAAAAAGAAGAGCAGATTCTTAAATCCAAAAATGTTTCCACTTTTTTTCAATTTGTTAACTCGAAACTAGTATCTAAAGCTTGTATTCCAAATATAATTTGTGGAAATACTATCGCGAGTACAGATATAGACAAATGCGAAATTTTCAATCGTCAATTTTGTGGAGTATTCACTGAGGATGATGGAAATGTCCCCTTTTTTTCTGCTCGAACTCGCTGTCGTTTATCCGACGTATCAATCACTGCTGATATCACTGAACGGTATCTGAGAAAAGTCCCAGCAAAGTACACTTGTGGTCCTGAAAACATTCCTTCGATTTTTCTGTCAAAACTCAGTGACAGTTTGTCCTTCCCATTAGCTTATATTTTTTTGTGCTCATTAAATACTGGGATTTTGCCAAAAAGTTGGAAAACAGCTGTAATAAAACCTATTTTTAAACGTAAAGGATCCCCTCAAGACCCCTCAAATTACCGTCCTATCAGTCTAACGTCCCCTTTTTGTAAAGTTTTGGAAAGTATAATTCGGTCTAATCTGTTTGACTTTCTAAATGAAAATAATTTACTGAACAAAATGCAGCATGGTTTTATTAAACGCCGTTCAACCGAATCTAATCTCATGAAAACATTAAATGACTGGGCTATCTCTGTAAACAAGAGTTGCCCAGTTCATGCAGCTTATCTCGATTTCGCTAAAGCTTTTGACACGGTTTCGCATTTGAAACTCCTTTTGAAATTAGAACGATACGGTGTTTCTGGAAACTTTCTCAGATGGATTCAACAGTTTATTTTAAATCGGACCCAAAAAGTAATTATTGGCTCCCAAGTTTCACCTGAATCACCTGTTTTGAGTGGTGTCCCCCAGGGAAGCGTCTTAGGTCCACTACTGTTCTTAGTTTATATTAACGATTTGCCAGACTCTGTCCTACATTGTAACATTACTATTTATGCGGATGATGCCAAGGTTTATACAGAATCTAGAGGAAATCATAGTCAGTTTCTTGCAGATGACCTTGTCAACATCTACAACTGGGCCACTACATGGCAGCTGTTTCTGTCAGTTGAAAAGTGTCTGATTTTTGTGTATGGGGCTGTTGTAGATGACGATGTCATAACGTATTATATTGCAAACCAGAAATTGAAGGTCTGTAAAACGGTTTCAGATCTAGGTATTCTGTTATGTTCAGACATGAAAACATCAGCTCATTGTTCTGGTATAGCAAAGAAAGCACATAAAATGTGCGCACATATTTTTCGTTGTTTTAAATCGAGAAATCGTGATTTCCTAGTTAAAATGTTCAATACGTATGTGAGACCTTTGGTCGAGTATAACACGCCAGTTTGGTCGCCATACCTTTTGAAAGATATTGATATTGTTGAGAACGTTCAGCGTCGATTTACAAAACGTTTGCCTGGTTTGAGAAGCTTAGCTTATACTGATCGTCTCAAAGTACTAAAAATGCACTCATTGGAGCAACGAAGAAATTTGAATGATCTTTTTCTTCTGTATAAAATTATCACCAGTGCTGTGGATATAGAGTTTTCGGACATGTTCACGTACGCAGGCGATGTTGGTTGCAGGGGTCATGCACTTAAAATTGAGCCTAAGTATTTTCGTCTAAAAACTCTGAACGAATCTTTCATGAGCAGGGTAGTTAAGTTATGGAATTCCTTACCGGCTGAGATAGCCCAGTGTAGCAGCTTATCTGTTTTTAAGAAATTGGTTCTTGAACTGAATTTGGACTCGATTTTCCCTCCTAAAGGGCGGGGGCTAAGATAACCAGCCAAGTGGTTTCCCTTGTCCTTTTACTCAGTTTGCTTTTTTTTTCTGTGTCCAAGTTATTTATTTCTGTTTCCCTGCTTCTATTGTTTTTTATGTTTCTACATCTATATTATTTGTTCTCTTTTTTTCATATTATATTTTGCTTCTACTAACATGTAGACACCCATGGTTCTCTTAACATAGTCCATGTAAAGCCAGTGGGTCTTTCTGAGTAATAAATCATTCTTGTCTTGTCTTGTCTTTGCAATGGCTTTCAAACTTTTAAAAAATAAAACAGTTTTAATTGAGAAGGTTAGGACCTTTATGTATGTATTATGTATGAGCTTTTATGAACGAATATCCCATGGTGCTGCTGTTGGATGTGTTGCTTGGAATATCAAGGTTAAACGCATCTTGTCTTTTTTAGGGAGCATGGCCAAACGTTTGGGTCCCATCGGGTTGGAGAATACTGATGAAAACCGAAGATTGTACCGTCAGGTTTGATTTTTTGCGTACCGAAATCGATTGGTTGGATATTATGTTACTAGGTTGCTGAATGCTAGTTACTGTAGCGGTTGAGTCAGTAGTCACCTCTTTTAGTTATGCACAGCAACGGCTATATATACAGTATGTATACACGCTGTCCAAAGCGATAACATGTGGTCTGTGGTGGAGCTGCACAATGCACTGTCGGGGAAACATTTTTTCTGATTGCAGTGTTGCATTACACAGAACCACGTCCTGACACCTGACTTGTCTTAGTAACTTGCCTATGTGACGTCGATTTATGTGCGGTTGACGCATTATCAGTCCATATATATATAAAGCATGCCTGACATCCACACTGGGTGGATAATAAATGGCATTGTTAGTTTGTTACGAATTTTTGTAACAATTTTTATCGACTTTGATGCTGACCTTTCGCTACCAATCGGTTGTTAACTAGAATTTTGTTTGTTGGTAAAAAAGCTATAATTTGAGAATGAAAATGTTTTTAATTTCAGATTCTGTTTACAACTGACAACTCCATTTCCAACTTCATTTCTGGCGTGATTCTGTTCCACGAGACGCTCTACCAGAAGGCGGATGACGGGACGCCCTTTGTGAAACTGCTGCAGGACAAGGGCATCATTCCGGGCATCAAGGTGGACAAGGGCGTCATCAATCTCGGTGGCACCCTCGGAGAGGCCACCACACAGGGTTGGTATTCAGTCAGATGCTAATTGCTGGTTTTTTGATAACGTACTAAAGCAAACCAACGGTAGAAGTAATGGGTCAACTTTTTACTACACCAAACGACGTAGTAATAGAGATCGGCTGCCAAGCCAAATCGACTCAGGATAGCACTTGGATTGGGCAGGCAACAACGTAGTCTCCTGCCTCCTGGCAATAAGCCGGTTCGCGTCAGTCGGCAAAGTTTTTCGGCTAGAGTCGCACACAGTTCAGCAAGTCTGTGTATGTTACAAATTGACAGCAGTGTGAGAAAGTGCTACCCAACTTATAAACTTATATATATTACATTAACCATGGCCATTTTGGTTGAACATAGTTTGCGGAACAGAAAATTTTTAATCTATAAATCTTGACTGGTCAAGTCTGCAGCCACAGCCTACAGCAGCCCGGTCAGTGATACACGGCCGGGTCAAAAGTCCCTCGGTTGTCAGCCCGGGAACCGTCACGGGCCTGAGCCGATCTCTGCTAGTACACATACATTTACTCAGGCTTCCAGTTAAGGGGGACTTGTCGGTTGTCCTGAACTTTACCTAAGTTAAACGTTACAGTTGGCTTGCACCGCTTGGGATTGCGGCTGGATTTCACAGGAGTGCTTAAGGGGGTAGTGTCGCGAAAGCAGTTTTGCTCATAGATTGCAAAAAGAAATCTTTTTGCTTTGAACTTGTACGTTCACTGAGAAACTAGTCCAATGCTATACTGTGTTAAATAAGTACTGCCAGACAGTAGACTACCAATATCTACCAATATCTTGAACCAATCACCGATCGTAAGCCAGACATCACACATAAGGACATGAAAATTCAGCCAGATATCAGATTGGCCAGCTTGTGAAGCACACATAACGTGTCGACGCACAGTTTTTTGCCACAAATAAGAAAAAAGAAAAATGAAGGTTCGCTTTCCTTTTGATTTTAAAATAAGCGTCTAAATTTTTCACAATATATCATTATTGCTGTGAGTACTTCACTGTTTACGCACAGTTTCACAGTTCAAACAGGTATTACTCCGCAACCACTCAAGCAATTTGCACTAAATTTTGTGTGCATAAACTACAACATATGTTCTTTTAGTCTATGTAAACAAACTAAACAAATAAGTTGATAATTGTGACGAAAAAATCGAATGTGAGTAGGTTTTTAAAACGTCATTTTTCCGACTTTGCGACCTCACTGCAAACAGTATACTGCATCAATTTTAATGAAACTTTGCGAAAATTCTTGCCTCAACATATATTTTCAAAGTGTATAAAGAACGATGTCTTATCTTTTTCTAAAAATGTTTTACAGTTACGCAAAATCGACTGCTTTCGCGACACTACCCCCTTAACCTATACTTCTCGTGTACATCTCGGCAGTGATGTCTTACTACCGCAACTATCTCCCGTCTGTGTTTTCAGGCTTGGATGATTTGAACGCCCGCTGTGCGCAGTACTACAATGATGGCGCTCGATTTGCTAAGTGGCGTTGTGTCCTGAAAGTCAGCTCCAACACGCCCTCGCATTTGGCTATGTTCGAAACTGCTAATGTTTTGGCTCGATACGCCAGCATTTGTCAGCAGGTACGTGTCCGTCCATGTTACTGGGCATTGTATACTGACTTTATTTGTAGTACATGTAATTTGTGCGTAGTCATCCTTCATCTATAAAGTAAAGCGGAGCCTAAGACCTTTGTTCCTAATCCTAAGTGTGTTATTTTGTTGTTGTGTTTTGTTTAGAACTAACTCAAATGCAATGTATATACCGTAGACTTTAAAATCGATTAAATTGGTGGTTTAATAAAAATTAGAATAGTTTGAATTTGAAATCAAGACGTGTACTGTGTACGATTCAGGCCGTTTGTTTAAACCTTAAACCCGTGGTCATCGTTAAGGAGTTAACTGCGTACTGAATGTGTAACTTGTTTGAGAACGGCCTGGTTCCAATCGTGGAGCCGGAAGTGTTGCCGGACGGCGAGCATGACATCCACCGGACGCAGAAGGTGACGGAGACGGTGCTGGGCTACACCTACAAGGCCCTCAACGACCACCACGTGCTGCTGGAGGGCACGCTGCTGAAGCCCAACATGGTCACGGCCGGCCACAGCTGTCCCACCAAGTTCAGCGCACAGGACATCGCCAAGGCCACCGTCACTGCCCTCCAACGCACTGTGCCGCCCGCTGTTCCCGGTCCGTTGGGCTTATTGTTTGCTGAGTTTACTATGGGAAGCGCATTGAGATGTATTAATTGAGGGTCGGGGTTGAGAATGTTTACATTCATAAGGTGTTTTGTTATGAAGTGCAGAGGAACCTTAATAATTGGCAAGCGAAACCAAGATATTATGGGTATGTATGTTGTGCTGTGAACGTTATTTTGGCTAAATAGTTGAAGATTATTTTGTTTTTATACTTCTGTAGAGTTTACGAACATGTATGCGGTGCGTGGAAACGACGATAGACGTAATATAGACTGGGGTTGGCTTATAGCTAACGGTGTTGAGCTTAAAACGCAGTCTTAAGGCCGGTTCACACGAGGCAACGCGCAGGCAACGCGATTTTTAGGCAATCCGCAGGCAACGCGCGTTGCTTTGAAATTGCTTGCAAAAATACGTTCACACGAGGCAATTTTCAAGCAATCGATCACCAAGCAACCAGCAAGCAACAGCCAATCAAATTTTTGCCTGCCTAAATTTCAAACTGGCGGTTGTTTTATGTGTTTTGTATTAAATGGATGTCTTATTACTTTTTGGTGCATAAATATGTTTTGATGGTCAACAGAGGTCCCAGTTCGGAAAAAATGGCTTCAGATTCGCTTTTGAGAGGACAATATAATAATCCAAACAATATTCAATGCTCAATGTAAAATTGAGTCAACCATTTTTAGTTTTCTTGAGTTCTGCTCATTGTATAGTATGGCATAGAAGCACAACATAACGAAAAAAATCTTGAACGTGAACGGTCAGTTGAAAAAACAAAAACTAGTTTTCAAGGCACCGTGGGAAAACAAGCTCTAGCAAGAATGCTAAAATCTGATTGGCTGTTGCCTGAAAAAGTCGCGCACGTCGCGACTGAAAAATGTTGGTTGCCTGGAAATTGCCTGCACGTTCACACGGGGCGATTTTCAAGCAACGCGCGTTGCTTGAGCGTTGTCTGGTGGTTGGTTGCTTGAAAATAGCCTGCAAATTGCCTCGTGTGAACCGGCCTTAATTCTTCCAAACAAGCGTAGAATTGTTCAGCGTCTTTTATTCGGAATTAACATTTTCTACTGATACCAAAGTTAACCACTGAGTTAAGGCAGCACAGCACATAGCAGTTAGGCTTCAAACCGAGACAGATGTGCCTTCAAAAGTTTTACGATGGATCAAGGTGGTTTTACTAAACCATGGTTTTACGTACGTTTTCATATGATTTGCATTGCACATAACGAATCAGGCCATATTTAGTAATGAAACTAATTATGTGTAAATCATGCAACACGTACATGTAAAACCATGGTTTATTAAACCACCTTTGTGAAATCCTTTGTGAAAGGTCTAATCCTGGTATGATTACAATTTTTTTTCTTTATTGGTTTATTTTACATAATATTGTGTTTTTAGGCGTGGTATTTCTGTCCGGCGGTCAGTCTGAGGAGGATGCGACTGTCAACCTGGACGCCATCAACAAGTATCCCGGCAAGAAGCCATGGGCCCTCAGTTTCAGCTACGGCCGGGCTCTGCAGGCCACCGTGCTGAAGACTTGGGCTGGCAAGCCGGAGAACGTCAAGGCCGCACAGGCCGAGCTGATGAAGCGAGCCATGGTGAGCCAGTGCTCTATGGATTTCAGTAGATTCGGATTGATTGCACTAAAAGAACATATTAATATTTCAGCCAAGAGTACAGCAAGTAGCTGCTCAAATCACGCCGCCTGTGTTCTTTGAGGGTTCAACTTTTTTGGTCAGACTTTATAACATAATATAGACAGTGTGGTGATACGAATGATCCGATGTGCGATTATTTCTAAACGAGTAGAGAGTTTACTATACGTCTTCCTTCACAGACAACGTACTATGCAATACAGTTTGTACTGCTACTGTAACTAAACAATAAAATAAATTGTATAAGGTTTTTCTGTTTGAAACATTGGTAAAAATTATATTTTAATGCAACTGATGTTAAAAAGTGTTAAAATTTATAATTCTCAGCTTAAATACACATCAAAAACACAGCCTTGTTATTTTATTTACTAGAAAAAGCTGTTGAAAAAATCTTAAAGTGACCTAGACGCCCAAACATTCCGACAACCGGTCTGTGGCTAGTACCAGAATAATTTTGTATGATCTACATATTCCGTAGTGGCCACGGTGCTTTTAGCCCAGAAGCCTAGGCTGGTTTTGCTACCTAGAGATTGCAGCGCGATTTGTCCTGTCTCAAGCTGAAGTTTGATCAAAAAAGTATGAACACGTAGACACAATAAAACATGTGATTTCCTTAGGAAGTTTCAACCGTCAATGATAGAATGACTAGCTGCTCAAATCGTGCCAGCTGTTTTCTCTCAGTGTTACAGATTTTTTGTCAGACTTTTGTCTTAAATATTAGCATCAGCATCTTTAATAATTGTTGTTTCAGGGTAACAGTCTGGCTGCTCTGGGGAAATACGAAGGACAAGCTGCCAGCGACAAATCCGCTGAATCCCTGTTTGTGGCCCAGCACGCGTATTAAACCCAGATATGGCTGATCGATCTTCCTTTGGTGTCTCTTATTCTAAGCGCACTAATTGGCTATTTATTGCTTATTATGCAACAACAAATTTAGTGTAACAAAACATAATATGCGTGGTATTTCGTGGTTTTGACTTTATTATAATATTATTGTTTTGTAATTAATTGCAGTGTGTGCTGTTGCGTATCTATTTATAATTGTGTTTTGTACTTTTTATTTTGTCGGTTTATCCTATTGCTATTGCTATTATTATCGTATTGTAGTGTTTGCATGCAATTTATCCCATTGGCTTTGTTATTTTCTGGTTTGTTGAAAATTTTGTAAAAAAAAGTTGGGTTTTTTTAAAATTAACATCTATGTGTGTACTCAGTAAGTTATTTTGATGATCGGTAGTAATTTTAGTATTTCAACATTACTTTTTATTGCTTTGTGATTGTGTGCATACATTGCAGTTTGCATTTCACTTGTGTAGCAACCTGCTCTGAGCGTGTATCGATATTACTTTAGTTTTTTGCTGTTTAGGTGCTTTTAGGTTACTGTAAGGTATATTGTGTAATATCGGTCTCAGTTAATTTTCACATTGTTTACTGACAGAAAATTGAGAATTTATGATGTGTATCATATATTTGATCATAATATACTATGTATTGTAGCAAAAACTAAGCATCATACGTTATAATAAAATTAGTTTTCATTTATAATACCATAACAAAGATCGCTATTCACTGAAGTAAGTATGCGTAATTTATTTTGGACAAAATGTTTGCCTGAAATTTTATGCTACGCTAAACCAAATCGTTTCATAATCCGAAGAGTGAGAATTGTATTTTTGTGTGTCTTTAGGTTTACCTTGTTCTGTGGCTTTAGATTTGTAGCTTTACTAGTAAGTTAGGAACGTTTGTGTACTCATATTATAGTGGTATTAGAATTCTAGTCACTTCTTGTCTACTGTGTGGATGTATGTAAGCAGTGCTTGTCTGGTATACAACCGAAACAAACCAAAATATTAGGCTAACATGTAAAAATTTGCAAATAAATTTAAACGCTCCGAGAAAAAATGAACATGATAAATTTTTCACACTTACGTATTTTTTATTAACTACCGTGCGATTTTTGTTCAGGAATCTTCGAGCAATGTATGTGGTAAAAGTAAAGATATTTTAACACTTCTAGTTTCTTCTGCATTTATTATAGTAAAACGGTTGTTGAATTGCTATTATTGTCAATTTTAAAGTTTGTTTTACGCTAGTATGTAGTTAGCTAGGTTTTCTAGGATTTGTTGTCAACTTTGTGGTAGTTCTGTACTTCTGTTTCGGTTTCTTACCTACAATAGTGCAAAAGCAGATGATTCGTAATGTAGCTATAAATTTTATAGGATGAATTCGTAACGAATCACCTGATTTTGCACTTGTACCTACTTGTTACAATTGGAGGACTTGTAAAGTTGAGCAACAGGCCCCACAGTGTGGTGATTATAGTAGAAAGGTACTGCAGTTCAGTGTTCGTTCCACCGGTGATTGTCGACAATCACGACGCCGTAGTCTAAGTATATATGACTTAACGATATTCTGTTTTTACATTACATTCGTATACCTATACTATATTCAGATTCTCCTTCTCCTATTTTATTTCGGGTAGGTCAATTTTCTAGTGTTAATTAACACTAGAAAGGCAGGTACCTCCCGTCTTCTCTCTACATACCTAACTTGAAAGACAATTTTCGCATTGAACAGCAAAACTGATAGCGCCGGAGTGGGATCGAACCACTAACATTTGGATTCGGAATCCATGGCTCAACCAACTGAGCCAACCGGTCGCTGATAAACAGCATCTATAAAACAACAAACATTTGTCATGGCGCTAATCAGCAGAGCAACTGGATCAGCAAAACGGCTATATGTGATGTTAGCTTGAACGTTTTATCAAATTGCTCAATTCAGTTGTCACTATTCAAATCTTAGATTACGCAAGTGATGCTGCAGCTCTGTCGCACACAAAGAAGTTTTGTACATTAGTTAAGTTATGATTCTATCCAACAGGCTCTCATAGTGCAACGGTTAGCACTCTGGACTCTTAATCCAGTTATCTGAGTTCGAATCTCGGTGAGACCTAACGTTTTTTAAAAATGTAAGTTTTGAAATTTTAACTTTAAAACCTGTTTAAAATTCACCAATTTTTGGTGTTTGAGAGGTTTCCACTCAAATGAACAGTAAATGTGTCTGCATTGTGCATAGCCTAAGTTTGGTTGATTTAAAACATTATTTTATCCACAGATAATGGCCGCGTTTAATATTTCCTCTGGAATATTGACACTCAGACCTCACAATTTAACCACTTCTCACTCAGCAGAAGAGCTTGTCCTGAACTAATGTCTGACCGGACTGTTCTAAACACTGAGACAAAACATCTGATTTTATTACGAAAAGAACAACTTGGGCTGGAGGCAAATTCTCTTTAAACTAAATTTTTAGCCTGAGTTTAAAGTGGGTGTTCCTCTACGGAAGATGATGAATTGCATACTCGCTCACTCTCGCGCAGAGTGTGCGTATACGGAAGAATTACCCAACTTTCAGGTTTCAGTCATCAAAAGTACAGTTGTAGAGAAGAGTCGCGCAAATCGCGCTAGTGTTTGTGACCGGCCGAAAAAAGCCGGCGCCGGCCGGCCGGGTAAAAACTCCGGCCGGCCACCAGATTCGACCGACTGACAACCTGGCAGGTCAAGTTATGTCAAAATGACACTCTAGAATTGGATAAATTGGTTTTGTCTAAAAATTCGGACACTCCGGCCGGCCGGCGGCTTTCGCGGCCGGTCACCAACTGTAGATCGCGCCACCTATTTTGTCTCATGATTCAGCATTTTTTGTTCAGACTTCAGCACGTCGTCGTAGATTCGATTTATGCAATCCAGTCCCCCCCCCAAGGGTCGATTATTCAGAGATGTCCCTGCATTGCAGCGAATTAGCGAAAAACTCACGCCACTAATATTGCTTATTCAGCAGGCTGTAAAAGTATATATGCCCTGTTGTAAATGAGAATTAGGGCCTATGAGACTCGGGGGGGCTGTGGTGTAGTGGTAGCATGCTTAACTTCGAAGCAGACGGCCCGGGTTCGATTCCCGGTGCCTCCATTTCTTTCATTCTTTCTAAATTGGGGCATCATCTGTCTTTCAACATTGTGGTGACCGAAACAGGATAGAGAGGATAGGGCCGGGTTCTTAGGACAGCTTATCCCCGAACCGTCTTCGGAGGTGGGTTAGGAGCCCCTTGCCCTAGGTTGAGGTTGGCACTTCAACCCTTACGGTACTCGTGCTGTGTGCTGTATGAAAATGAATGTGTACATACTACATATTAGTCTCTTTCTTGTGTGGTCCCTCGGTCAAGGGTAATCCTAAAAACCCCCTCGGTTTCGGTTAGGGGTGAACTGGAGTAAACCCTCGGTTTCGGTTAGGGGTGAACCGGAGAAAACCTTCGGTTTCAGTTAGGGGTGAGCCGGTTAAAACCTTCGATATTGGTTGGAAATCGTTCAGGGTAGATAGAGAGAGAAACCCTGTGGTTGCGGGTGAGCAAGGTTGTTGCGGATGAGCCACGAAACCCCGAGTGTGATTGAAGTAGGCTTGGAGGCCTACGTGTGAACGTGCTCCGCCCTTCAGGCATCGGGTTCGCCCCAGGAGCATAAGTATCGACCGAGTATCGTTGCAGGGTCGCAAGGATGTGCGATGGGTGGACCCTGTTGTAAATGAGAATTAGGGCCTATGAGACTCGGGGGCTGGGGCCTGTTGCATAAAACTTTTCATAAGTAAATAGGCCCAATAGGTGAATAGCTATTGTTAAGTTTGCGTTGCATAAAGCAATAGGTTCAATAGGTGGACGCTAACGTTAGTTCAATAGGTGCAATAGGCGAGTGTTGCATAAAACACTTATGACTTATTGAGCCTATTGCAAGGGACCTATGAATTTAGCTTATTTTTCAATAGGTGTGTATGGTACCTATTGTATTGTTAATTCTTCTTATTTATTGCAAGTTTTTGAAAAATAATTTGCAGGATGCTAGATAATATGCATATCTGTTTGTGTGCAAAATTTTATAAAAATTGCGTAAAATTTAGTTATGAGGAAGAATTTCACAGGTGTATTTTTACGTGTTTTTCACATGTGATAGTATAAATGGTGCGTAAACTTTTTTGCTTTGCTTGCTTAACTTTTATTTTGTGCCGCCATCTGAAAACATGCAAAACAAGGGAAATATTGACGAGAAAAAGTGACATTGTACTCTTGGTGACATATACTTTGCTAACTAAATCACTACCTATTATAAAAATATTTTTAATAAGAACCATAATTAACAACTGTAAAATTATATATTTTATTTTTAAAAAATATTCAAAGTTTAAAACTTCTTTAAAACGCATACATAAGGTACAATAAAACAAACATAATACACACACACACACACACACACACGCGAGAGGCACCTATTGGACATATTGTTGAAACACCTATTGGACCTGTGAAAAATCGCCTATTACAGTAAGTGTTTTATTCAACAGACTTCCATAGGCCCTATTGCTTATTGGACTTATTGGACCTATTGCTTATTGGACCTATCGCGTATTGTTTTATGCAAAAGGTCCCTGTGGTGTAGTGGTAGCATGCTTGACTTCGAAGCAGGCGGCCCGGGTTCGATTCCCGGCGCCTCCATTTCTTTCATTCTTTCTAAATTGGGGCATAATCTTTCTTTCAACACCCTTATTACTTTAAGTCGAATTAAGCGATGCAAGTTGAAGTTGCTGCCTTACCTATGTAATTTCCATTTTAGTTTAAATTCAAGTAGGTATATATTCTAAATTTCAGTCATTTAAGTTTCCAAAAATGTTTTTCATCTGGTCCCCGGGTCATGGGCTTTTCTGGGTCACTGGATCACCCACCAGGGTCACATTTTAGTGACATGGTTCCATTTTAACTCTACGCTTACAATACATATACCTACCCTCCCCTGCCCCGTTTTCCCTGGCTAAATTTGGCTGAAATAGCTAAAAACCATTACTAAAATAGCTACATAAGCTTCAAGAATGCGTAAAAGCCGCAGCTGGAAAACTAGCATAATGTGACTTAGGTACTTATAAATCGAAGCAAAAAGTCACGGTTTACAATTTAAACATGCTCAAAATAGCACAAAAAAATTTCTGGACCGCTTGACAGATGGTTTAGACTAATTCCAGTCCCTGACCTTGGATATCACCAACTACCTTGTTTTAGGCTTTACCCAAAGCTTAGTCTGGATTCCAGCCTTTTCCAATTGTCTGAAAAATTACCAAATTTTGGAACGAAGGCGTGCTTTTGGGATATCCCTTGAGAATTTCTTTGTCACTTAAATGTTCAGTCCTTTTTACACCGAGATCACCAATAACTGGCTTGATGTATAACTCTGAGCCACCATTTTGACATTGTTTTACTGTTATTTGACGGAGCGAAAACTCAAAACAGTTTTAAGAACTCTGGCGTTGCTGTCCACAATTTACATACATACCCACTGTTCCTCATTATTTGACTTTTATTTTTTAATAACAAAACAATTATATAACTTTTGAGGAGAACAAAAAATTATAGAGATTATAGAGTGAAATTGCCTTTGTAGAGTTGCAAAGTTTTACAAGGTTGAAGTACATAGTAGGGAAGGAAATGAGAATTATAATTATCGGATTTTATGTAAATTTTTAGTTCCTTGATGATGGTGAACAAATCAAGCAGACGCTAGACTATTAGCCAACGATAAAAACATGTAAACAGATTTTTTGATAAAAATTTGCAGACACGCTTTAAACCCAATTTTTTTTGAATTATGTCTAGGACCCTTGAATTGGTCCAATTCCCACGTTTTTGCTGAGTTTTCATGTTTTTGATGATTTACAAAATGTTTACCTCAATCAGTTTCGTCTCGGCCCAGACCTTATTTAAAAGTTTTTGGTAAACAATTTGACAAAGTTAGCTCATGTTTTACTACTAGTTCAACTTGTTGCTGAAAATGTTTTCTGCGCGGCCTTTTCAACAGTTTCAGCATACCTACCTAAGGTATTTTTTGCTACTTTGATTTGCTGCTTTGAATCTCTAGTGTTAATTAAGGGCAGAAAGGTCAAATTAAGTTTTCAAACAAAGTATCTAGTTCTGTATGGAATGCTGCCCAAGTGTCAAGTGTGCGCCACTGTGCGGGCTTGAACGACAGGTCGTTTTGACTCTAAAATTAGACCTAATAGTGTGTTTTTATTAATTTCTCTTATTATTATTATACATTGTTTTATTTAACGTTTGTTTCTATTCAATTATTAATTTATGTACTCATGTCTTAAGTACAAAGTAGAGAGCAATAAAATTGACTGATTATCCATGCGTGCACATCCATTAACAGTGTGAGTTAATATAGCGTGCACAGTCGTATGTAAATTAGATAGAACAATATGCAAATGAGCTAAAACACACATGAACTTAGTAAAACTTGACTAAACGCTCAGCCTACTCTCATATGTACAAAAGTACGTATGTACATAACATTTCGTTCTGGAGCCGATTCGGAAATGTGCTATAATTTACCAAAACAAGCCCAATCTGCGGCAAAAGCATTCAGTAAGCATCAAGCATTTATTTTTAAGCACATTGGCCTGAGGCCATCGTAAACCTGTTGGGCCAGCTACAGCATTATTTTACTTACTTGATTTATCTTCCATACAAAACATCTTCTTTAGCTATTTTAACAAAGTTTGTACAAAGTGCACAATATATATGTAGATACAGGATCAAGACGTAAAATAAGTTATTGCCGCAATTAGTTAACAGCAAATCGACTTAGCGAATATTGTGTGAAATGTAAAAAAAAGTTGCCTCCGGCTGGGCTCGATCCAGCAAACTTTTGGTTAAGAAACCAATGCGCTAGTACTCTGCGCCACGGAGACCACAGAGAGGATTGTTTAGTTGTCGTTGAATATGTTAGGTACGAGGATTTTAACGCTGTGAACCTGGGCCAACCTTTCACCAAATTTTCCAATCCTAAGTCCTACATTTTACGATTTTGCAAATAAGGATTTATGTGCCGTGTTAGGATAACTGTTTTTGGAACTTGATAATTATATTTATTGTTATCAATTTGCTTAGGATATTTTATAATAATAATATCCTAATGTACTTTTAGTGAAGTCTCGGGACTCTGTGATCTATGTGGTCGAGTGGTTAGTTTGATAGATTCTCAACCATGAGGTCATAGGTTCGATTCTAAGTTGATCACTTTTTGGCAGTCTTTTGCATTTCGAATTACTTCTCAACAATAGCCCCGATCTCAACAACACAGTGAAACTACAAGGCATTTTAGTGTGACAGATGCACATCTAAGATAGAATATGTGTAAAACACACTCCGCACATAAACACTTTAACGCTAGAACAGTGTTAAAGATACCAGAATCAAAATTAAAGACCTGTTGGGCTGTGGCCCAACAGGAAAAACGCTAGTTTTGGAAGCGCTATAGCCGCTATTTTAGGTGCTAGATGCTAGAGTTCCTTCGCGGGCCGGTGGCGGCCCGGTTTTTTGAGGGGTCGGCCCGGCCCGGCCCGGCCCGCAAAATTTTCGGCCCGCGGCCCGCCACCGGCCCGGCGGGCCGGTGGCGGGCGGGGCCGCGGGCCGGGCCGGGCCGGTGGTGGGCCGGGCCGCGGGCCGGGCCGGGCCGGTGGCGGGCCGCGGGCCGCGGGCCGACCAGTAATAAAATTGGAAATTTCACGAAATTGCACAAAAAGCGGTCAAAAAGGCTAAAAATTGTATAAATAGTCTAACACTATCTAACAAAATGGCTTTTCACTGAGCCTACCTGTGTACTTTTGAATTGAATTTTCAAGAAATTTCTAAATTTGTAATGTTAACACATGTATGACCCAACATGTAGTTGAGTGGGAATGGGGGGGAGACCCATCTCCAAAATTTGGTGCCAGGGGAGAGACGGGGGTTCCATCAAGGGTAAAACAGGGGAGAAGTTTCCGTCGTGAGCAAAAATTCCACCCAAAATCGGCATTTGTTGTTGGCACTTGAAGAAAAAGTAAAATTTTCTCCAGTTCTCTCAGTTTTGCAACAAGGGGGGTAAATATACCCTGCCACATTGTCATATCAGTGTTTATGTGTTTGAATTAGCTTATAGTCGTGTTTTTCGAAGGTTTTGGCTTTTTTGGAAAAATTTGGCTTTGTTTAAACTTGGCCCGGCCCGCGGCCTGGCCCACCACCGGCCCAGCCCGGCCCGCGGCCCGGCCCACCACCGGCCCGGCCCGGCCCGCCGGGCCGGTGGTGGGCCGCGGGCTGCGGGCCGGGCCCGGGCCGGGCCGGCCCGGCCCGGCCCGGCCCGCGAGCACAGAGGTCGGCCCGGCCCGGGCCCGGCCCGCAAAATTTCCTTAAGGAAAGAACTCTACTAGATGCGCCATATAGCGCTTATAGCGCATATAGCACTTTGATAGCGGGGTGGGGCGGAGGGGGGAAGGAAGGGACGGGCAGGGGAGAAACATTAGTTTTTCTTTTGTTTCTATTCAGTTATCAATTTATATACTAATATAAGTGCAAAGTGGAGAGCAATGAAACAAACTGATTATCCATGCACAATGCGATATTATGCGAGTTAATGTAGCGTGAACAGTCGTATCCAAATAAAAGAGATGGCTATGCAAAATAGCTAAAACACGCATGAAATCTGTACAGCATGACTAAACGCTAGCCTACTTTGAAGCGTGTGTACGCAATTACGTACGAAAGCACGTATGCACATTGCACATTACAAGACTTTCCTTAAAATTAATTGCAGACTCAGACATATCTAAATTTTCATAGACATGTCTATGACAACATTGAGTTGGTGCCAGCGACATTATGGCAACAATCAGAGTAATATCTAATTTATGTTTCATATAATGTGACAGAATGATGAATGTTTGGTTTTTGCCTTTTTTGGAGTAGCCTTTCAGACTCATGATTGATGTGGAAGGCATGAAGCTAAATAACTTATGTAAATGTTTAGGCATACTTGTTTACTATATGCGCTGTCTATTCCTTGCTCATATTGTTGGGTAGTTTTTTTTCTAGCGGCGGCTTTTGGGCTATGAAAATTTTCTATAGATCTGTTTGTCGTTTTGCACAAACTTACATCCATACTTTCAGGTTGATGTAAATTAATTGAGTCACGCCAGCCAATTTTTAAGTTTTTAGTTTTGTAAATATTCGTAGATCATTTACAGCCGTCATGTATTCGTAATCGACGTAGTTTTGTTTATTGTTTATGTGTCGTATTAAGTTTCGTCCAAAAATACGAAAATCCGCCCAAAAGGTCTGTAAGAAAAAAACTTCTGTTCTCAAAACGGTCCTGTAAGACAAAGCTTTGTCTTTTTTGGCAACGATGCAGCGTTTCATACCTATCTTCGTCTTTTTCGACGACGCTTTGAATAATATATACATACTCTGATAGTTGCCATAACGTCTCTATCACCCACACACTCAGTGTTGACATGACATATATAGCATTCCCTATTAAAGTTTACATCATATGTGTCTGTGTAATGACGGCAAGACTATCTGTAAAGCTTCCAATTTGTAATTGAGTTAGTCACATGGTTAATAGACAGGTTTCCTCTTGCTTAACCTTTAGCAGGCTGCGTTGCTGGCAGATGACCTATTAGAAATGAAAGATTCATTTAATTTTCCTGACGTAAACGAAGTCTTTGAGTGGCAGACTGCTTGGAAGCCAAAATTTAAAAACCATGATTATAAACGAACAGTTTTTGCAAATCGTGCTAAATGTTCAACATACGGCTAATTACAAATTCAAGCGAGCAAGCCTTTCTGGTGTTTTTAAGTATTTTAAAAGCTCTACCTGCCGGGCGGCAGGTTTTTGATTAGTTAAAAAGTTTTCATTACCGGAACGTGCAATGCACATGACTGAGTGGCAGTTAGAATATCCTTTCTAAATGAGGTGTCACCAGAGCATTAAGTTGACAAATATTTTCTGGCATTTTGCTTTTAGAATTTTTTGTTGTGATACTTCATTTAGCCACTGCCTTTTATGGTTTTTGCATAAATTATATTAAGTGCATTAGATTAACTAGATTAACTTCAGTAACTTAACATAAAATTGACGAATTTAGTTAATATTAATTTACGAAAATGCCTTCAAAAATTTGAATTTGAAATTTAAAAATGTGCATAAACTCATTATTGTTGAACTGTATTTTCGGCCAATGTTATCACACAATAAGTTACCACACACACAGGTTCTTGTGGAGTGTGTGAGATGCTTTTAATTATAATTAATGTAGGTACATAATAACTTATTTTTTAATCACATAACTCATATACGGGAATATGCTTAATATGTCTCAGCTTTAGCTGTTTTCATCTTAATATTATGTTTTGCGTAGATGGTGGGCGGTTTCCTACAAAACCAACGTTAAAAGCAGAGATCTAATGGAATTAATTTTCACTAAAGCCCCTATGTATTTGTTGAAGCCCACAGATTCGTTTGATGGAACGTTTATTAACTGCATCAAATAACTGAAACAAGACATCAACTGCTAAATTTCGAGTCACAAAAAGAAACCCTTCGGCCGCTCACACTATTGAGCACTTGTCAGTTTTGCAATGTCGTGATAAATTTAATAATGCCAAAGCCTTCTATGCCGTTGGTCCTAACAAACTCAAAGTCGTGTGTTTCATTAATTTTTAATCAGTGTAATTTTGTGCCGAGCTTTGACGCTTATCAATAACTTTTGTAGTTAAAAGTTGTTTCTTTGATGTGCCGTTCTTTCACTAGACGATATATTGATACAGTTCTTTTTCCTGCGTTCTTGATTAGGAAGGGTAGGGTTAAGATGTTAACTTGTTTTGGCTTAGACGTTTTTTGTTTTTTGTAACTTTTACCGTTTTTCTCATGCTGTGTGTGAACTGCATAGTGTAGGTAATTTGCTGATTGTTTATTGTTTGGCTAGGGGCATGTTGCTTCATATGTCAAATTAATAGAATAACGAAAACCCTTTCCTGATTTCAGCAGACGCCTAATTTGATATGTAGTTTGATGTTTAAAAGCGAATTTAAGCCGTGTACATAATTTTAGTTTATACCTACTATTTTGTAATTGATGATGTAGGGATTCCGCTAGATGAAAACTGAGCAAAAAATGTTGGTCATTGTATCTCGCTACATACTAAATAATAGAATTTGCCTCGTCAGGAGTAAAAAGTTATACAAACAATCCGCTTAATAATTAGGCACCGTAATAAAAAATTTGGCGCAAGCCTTATATCCGGCACTTTACTAAAAATTCCGGCACCCTTTTTCCGATCAGTGCCGGATATGGTATAATGGTATAAGCTTCAAGAGCTGCTGCCTGCCCGTAGGGCTATCCGGCACTGTTCGGGAATAATGGTGCCGGTTTCTTGCATGTATTAAAAAATAAAGTACGGCTACATTAATGTCTGACCAAGAGTACATAATAGTGTCTCACTCTTTATAGAAGAAGAGTGAGACACTCTCCTTTCTGCCTGTGTTAAAGCGCAGGCAGATGCGCTCGTCATTTCCAGCCCACATGTTGCCGTTTTATGCAACATGTGGGTAGCCAATCAGAAGCGAGCTTTGCTTCTGATTGGCTAGACGCCTGTGCACGTGCTCCAATCAGCACGCAGGTGGACTCACGTGCTCCAATCAGCATCAGACAGATATGTCTTCTGTGGTTGCTATGGTTACTTGACTGCTGCTCGGAGCACGAGTCTGGCCAATCAGAAGCAAAGCTCGCTTCTGATTGGCTACCCACATGTTGCATAAAACGGCAACATGTGGGCTGGAAATGACGAGCGCATCTGCCTGCGCTTTAACACAGGCAGAAAGAAGAGTGTCTCACTCTTCTTCTATAAAGAGTGAGACACTATTATGTACTCTTGGTCTGACCAGTAGCTGAGACAAAGCAGGTGACATTTCGTTCGCTACTATGTACTTGTTTCCTTTATTTTATCAATTTTGTTTATCCATTTTTGTGGATGTAAAGTGTGTTCGTTTCTTAATGAACGTAAGTGTTTCCTTTGAATTGTATTCCATTGATCGAAAGTCTATGTATTTGCCGAGCAGCTACATATGGCCGTTTAGACATGGTATTTTTAAGCATTAGCTATGTTCAGTAACTTAATTTTCACGATTTAATCCACAAACAAATAGATGATAGAGTTTTTCTGCTGAAATACTGTGCGGTATACACTTTACATTCATATAACACTAATTAGTCATTTCACTTTTTACAGCACTATTTTTCATGAAAAGGTAGCAATGTCCAAAACATGATGGATTGTTTCCAGGCCTCTTTTCTTTTAACGCATTTTTTGTCTGATGGATGATACATGAATGTAATTACATCTAAGATGATTAAGACGCATTTTTGTTAGCGTATCTTGTTATTGCAACTACGCAATTCCGTACGACTCCCATGCTGAGTTCGTGAACAACCGATTTTTAGAAATCTACAAGTGACAGATTTTGTCACATTTTTTGCTTAAGTTTGAAAATTTGGCGTAGCATCCCTATCGTTTGTAATATTATTGTCTGTGCGGTTAATAATAATTTGTTAAACATGTTCTTCATGCAATTAAAAGAAGTACATTAATTAGGCCAAGTTGGATGAACGTTCGCGGTTTAACTGGCTAATTAAACTTGAACGAAAACTTAAGCAACTTAAACTTTGACAACAGGGCAAACGTACGTTCAAAGGTTTGAACAAGTTTTTCATACACCTCCCTACGAACAGTTTCGGTATTCGCCCACAGCTAGTGGAATGAAATGCGAGCTCCTTACATCCAGAACAAGCACGTTTTGCGAGTAGAGTTAAATTAATTTTGGATAGAATTCAATGCGACATGCTTTCAGTGCCGAGGATATTCTTCGAATATAAAACGCGGCACCAAAATATTTTAAAGCCAACGTTTACAACTAAATATTTCAAAATGTTGCCATATCAGAAAAATTCATGGGACAAATTACCGTTATAAGTCTACACATTATGTAGGCTAGGTACAGGCAATTTGGTTATGGTTCAGCTCTGCAGGTGCCGCAATAGCGATGTTTTCGAGTCAATTTGGGCCCCAAAATGAAGTACATATTAAGCAAGAAAAAGTTTAGTTTTTCACGGCATTTGCCAATCTGTAACCCTGAAGAGAAAAACATTCTTACTTTGCAGAATTTAGATTTTCTGCATTCTTGTACTGCTGCCTACTGTACATAGGCAATGACATCTGAAGTTTGACATTTTGTTGCTCCAAGGCGCTAATAAATAATCTACGAAACATTATCGCAACAGGTTGCGTCGCAACACTGATCAATGATTTTAGGTTACTGTGACGTGCATGTCATATATGAACTGACACACGCTCGCACAAACAGCGTTTTTATGTCGCTCAATTACGTATGCATATACCTGACGTGCACAGAAAGATACACACGCCCACACAAACAACGCTTTTTCTTGACCTGCCTCCAATATTACAGTAGAACTACATGCAATCATAGAAGACGATTGCAATATAGTATATACGCGGCGGCTGAGGCCGCCGCGTAAAAATATGAACCCCACATGAACCAACATTGTCATATGAACATTATTTATTTCTCTGCAGCTACGTTATGTGTATATGTGTCACGTGACATTTAATTAAATGTTATTTGCGCTGAGCAAATCACCTGCTTTGAGACTCCCAGCCCACATAAATGGACTTCACAGCCACTCCAAGGGTCTATTTACGACTGAAATTTAGCTCACATATACATAGATCTAGATCTAGTCCATGTCTGTCTTATATATGTATGTTTAGACATATTCTAAGATTCATCTCTTTACTGAAATGTCACTGCTATGTATAACGGACGGAACTGTGAAGTTTAGTTCCGTATTTCCTCGCATGTGTTGCAAACCTAAACGTAGACTGAAAATAGAAAAATTACATAAAATGGGGGCTGCAACGAAACGGGACCGCAAAATTGATTCATTCTGAACTACATGAGGAGTTGTGGAGAAAACCAAATTGTGAGAACGATAAATATGGAAACAAATTTTTTTCAATTTTTTTGAGAAATTTTTGAAGTTGAAAAGATTTTAATTGAAATAGGTAGTATTAAAAATCTAAATTATGTAGATGATTAAATTGCAAAAAAGCGACCTTTAAGCTCATTTAGTTCGACGACTAAGTCTCAATTCATAACATGAGCGTCTGTGTCCGCGTTCGGAGCTGATTGTCTTGTCAGTAAGCCAACGTAGAAGATACCTGCTTTTTGCGGTATTGATCAAAAATCAGCGTCGACAGACCACTCCTGTGGTCTAAACACTGTATAAGGAAAACGTTCAGCATTTAGGACAAGAATTTCTGAAATGTTCTTGATAGAAACTGTTTTAAACCGGTAAAGTATTGCTTGCTTACTGTGTTCACTGCAAACTTTGAAACAAGAAAGGTTGAGATAGAAAGGTTTAACTGGTTAGCAAGGTTGGGTACAAAAATGAAACGTATAGATTTTTACTGACAGTTAACCAAAACAGTGGTGTGAGAATGTTTTTATGTAATCAATTGAAATTACGCAATCAAATAGTAACAGTGTTGACAATTAATTTTTGGCGCAAAATTTTTGGTAATAGTAGACAACTTTATGGTTACTAAAACGGACTTGTTTTTTCGAAGCGCATGAAATTTTATGCACGTTGTTTTCTGTGACTGATTCTGAATTCCATATGAAGGCTGGCTTAGTGCGATTAATCGAAACCTTGGTTGGGATTCCTTTAATAGATACAGTTATTGTTTGGTCATCTTTAGCTATTATTGAATAAGGGCCGTCATATGGTCGATCAAGCTTTGACTTGACAACTGGTTTCGTAACCAAACGAAATCGCTTGAATAGGTAGGTAAAAATGATGTCCTTTTGTGCTCTCTTTGCGGTGCTTGAAAAGACGATATTTTAGCAAATAGATCGTCGTAAAATTTTGGCGCGTCATTTACGCTGGCAGATTGATGAAAAAAGTCCGCAGGCAGTGTAACTTCGGACCCATACACTAGTTGCGTGGGCGAAAGACGATTTTGGCCAATGGTAGAGCGCAAACCGAGTAAAATTAAAGGCAACGAGTCATGCCAATTGTTTTTGTCACAGCATGCTCGCAAAGCATTCTTGAGTGTGCGGTGGAAACGTTCTACTAAACCGTTGCACTGCGGATGGTAAGATGTGGTGCGACGCCGTTCGATACCGAGTCTTTGCAGTAAATAGTTCCAAATCGATGACTCGAATTGGGAACCGCGATCCGAAATAATTACGGATGGAACGCCGAAACGGCTTACCCAATGAGTGATGAACGCTTTAGCGACAGAGTCTGTGCTTGTGCTCGACAGAGGTACTGCTTCCGCCTATAACGTGAAACGATCGATCATGGTGAGCAGGTATCTACAGTTTCGGGATGGGGGAAGAGGGCCGACTAAATCGATATGGATGGTGTGAAAGCGCGAAACTGTGGGAATCGTTCCGACGGGTGATCTTGTGTGGCGCAGCACTTTTGAATGCCCGACAGGCTTTACAAGCACGAACGTATTGTTTTATATCACGATTCATGCCTGGCCAGACATAACGACTTGCGATTGTTTTCGTTGTTGCCCGCGCACCGGGGTGTGACAAATTGTGAAAATGCTTTATGACAGACTCGCGCATATCTTGAGGTAAATAGGGGCGATTGTTTGAGTCACACGTAATTTCTTTGTCTATACCAGGTGGTCGCACTTGTGATAACTTTAGTGTCGTCGAGTTAAAAAACGTTTACAGTTTTTCATCTTTTTGCTGAGACTCAAGCAGAGTGTGATCGGTCGGTAAAGCAACAGCCAAAATCGATCGTGACAACGTGTCTGCCACAATATTTTCCGCTCCGGCTATGTGTTGAATTTCGCAGCGAAACTCGGAAATGAATGAGATCCATCTGCTTTGTTGTGGAGTAGGATTCTGCATATTAAAGATCTTCAATAGGGGCTTGTGGTCAGTCCGAATAATAAATTCATGACCACTCAGCCAGTGAAAATGTTTCAGCGAAAGGTAAATTGCAAGCAATTCACGGTCGAATGCTGATTTTTTACTTTTTCTCGGAGAAAGCTTTTTTGAATAGAACTCCAGTGGTTCCATGTCGTTACCAATTAGCTGATGCAATGACGCTCCAACCGCGAGTTGTGACGCGTCAGTGGTTACAATGAGCTTTGAGTTAGGATGAGGGTGATTCTAAAGTGTTCTTTTTGCCAGTTGTGCTTTAAGCGATTGAAATGCGCTCTCACAGGTTTTTGACCAACAAAATTTAGCAGTTTCCTGGGTCAAGTCGGTCAAAGGAGAGGCTAGTTGTGCATATTTTGGTATATATCGCTAGTAAAATCCAAGCATGCCAAGGAAACGACGAAGATATTTTTCGTCAGTAGGAGGTGGCATGTCCATTATGGCTTTGACTTTAGATTCCAGTGGCTTCGTACCGTCTGCAGAAATTTTAAATCCTAAATACTTGGTAGTTGACATGAAAAACTTACATTTTTTGATATTGACACGCATGTTGTATTTTGCCAGTCGCTCGAGTACTTGTTTCAAATGGCAAAAATGATCGTCAATCGTAGGACTTGCGATAATGATATCATCGATATATCCTCTTGCACACGGAATATCGCGTAAAATAATGTCTGTACATCGTTAAAATGTTTGTGAGGCATTGCGCAGACCAAACGGCATATAGTCAAAGCAAAAACTTTCAAAAGGTGTAGTGATCGCTGTCTTTTGGACGTCTTTTTGTGCCATTTTTATCTGATAAAAAGCCTTTGAAGATCGAGCAGACTGAAAACTGTACAACCTCGAAACGATTGAGTGATTTCATCGATTCTTGGCATCGGATATCTGTCCGGCAGTGTCTGGCTATTGAGTGCGCGATAATCTCCGCAGGGTCGCAGACTACCATCTGGCTTCACCATCACGTGCAGAGGTGTCGCATACGGTGATTCTTCACGATGGCAGATGCCTTGGCGCTCCATCGATAAAAATTCGGCTTTCGCAGCTTCCAGTTTATCGCCGAACAGTCGTCTCGGCCTGCTGAAACATGGCGGGTCGTTAGTGATGATATGATGCTCAATGGGTAGCGTAACAGGCTTGTGTGGCGAGCGTGGCTCTGTCAGGCTTCTATAATTGCTCAATAGCTTGTTAAGGCGATGCGAATCAACTTGTTGTATGCCTGGTTTTGCACTGATAGATGCAACATGCGCCGATACTGAATTACTGTTGGTGAGAGCCGCAGTGTCAATGGGATTGGACTTGCAGCCACTGCTCGATTGTATTAGTCGTCGTGAGTTACAGTCAACAAGTAAATTGTAATGTGCCAGAAAATCATCACCGAATATCGGACGCTGCACGTCAGCAACAAAAAATTTCCATGTGAAGTAGTCTGGTAGGCCGCGAATAGTAAATGTCAAGTAAGAATATCCATGAACAGGGATAGATGATCCGTTCGCGGCTTTAAACGGCTTAATTAGTCTACTCTCTTGCGCCGAGACTTTGTCAGCAGGCAAACAGCTTACCATGCTACCGGTATCTGCTAAAAAAGTTCCAACGTCAGAAGCAGCCGCAATTACAGAGTTCACCCCGACGTCTTCTGCGATGACGACGGGGCTACCACATTTCCCGACAGGTGCTGAGACAGGTGACTCCCTTCCGAATAACTGCACGGAGGGTTGCATTTCTTTGCATTGCGACCAAATGTGTAGTGATACCAACAATAATTCCCGTTGGGGCGGTAACGACTCTGAGAGCGGTCACGCGATCCTCTTCTGTCTTTTGATTGATGTCGAGACCGTTGTGTTTCGATCGCTTGAATTTGTCTTGACAATTTGACGACTTGATCTGTCAATGCTTTTTGATTTTCCTGAATAAGATTGATGGCTGTCTCTTCGTACTTCGAAGTGTCTCGACGTACATTTAAATCAACGGCAGCGATGCGACTTGTGCCTGGCATTTGATCTGTTAGCTTGTCAGCAGTTTCAGCAAGCTTTTCGGTCGATAGCTCCGAAAGAGAGGTCAGTATCAGCCTAATCCCTTCCGGCATCATTTCAATGAAGCGCAGTTTGACAATGTCTGGATTGTTAGGGGCCAAACGCTGCAAATGCCGTAGAGCTGCTGAAGGTTTCCTGTCACCCAATTCCTGATCTGCAAGCAATCCTTTCAAACAGTGCGTGTCACTCTCCGCCATGTTCGAAATGAGTTGTTGTTTTATTTCTTTGAAAGTTTTTGTCAAATCAGTTCCCGCCTCAAGAATGACGTCGGTCGATGAGCAGGCTTTGTTTGAGCACCGATTCGGGTTTGCCGTCGAGAAGCTGCTCGATATGCTGAAACCTGAGTCGAGCATCTTTTGCGTAAAAATCAGGTAGCTTGACTCTGCGAACGGTTTCATTTTGAGGCGTGAGCGGAAGTTCAATGTCAATCAGAGATTGATTGGGGTCAGCACGCGGTTGGGTCCGTGCTGGAACGATGGGGATTTTTTCCGGATGTAACAAGAAATGTTCAACAACATGTTGATTTTCTTGTTCTAAACTTTGAATTAGTGACTCTAACGTAGGGGGGAGCTGAAAGTCAAGCTCATTTTCATGCAGAAATAGTAAAACTTGCTCTAATGAGAGTCTGTCATAGTTGGCGTAGTTGACGGGTGGACCAGGATTGGATTCAACATCCCCCGACACAAGAAGTAATAGTCTAAGTGCTGAACGATGTCGTGAAGATATACGTTCAGTTCCCCATACGATGCCAAAAGCAGAAAAGTTGTACTTTTTGCAAAGTAGCGAATGAACAAAGGCTACCTGACAAGGCGACTGCGAAAGTAGAAGTGATACCGCTAGAAATCCTTTGCTGAACCACGGTTTGGCTGACAGTGATTCCGTCGTTTGTGGGGTAAGGTAGTTGTTGGGTTGATGATTCAGGTTGGAGAGACACAGGATCACTTGTAGAATTAGGCGTAACAGAGCGAAGTTCATCGTAGTGTTGAAACAATGAAAGTTACGTGAAAGGGAATATCATAAAACTCGCTGGGTCACCAATTTAACTGGTTTGCAAGGTTGGGTATAAAAATGGAACGTATAGACATTTACTGACAGTTAACCAATAAACAGTGGTGTGACAATTTTTTGTATATCAACTCAGAGAGAGTCAGAGTACACTTGTAATGCTCGCTGCTCAAAACGTTCCGTTTTTCCTTAGTGACAGTTTTCTGATTGTTATCTATTACAAACACTAAAATAACTTTAACGTTGTAGGAAAAAGGTGGTAGTTGCGTTTTCGAGGTTTTTGTGATTTCTATGTAAACTTTGCGCTCACAGAACTCAAGTTACAAATAAAGCCTCAGAACGAATTTTTGGCACAGCACTGTAAAGTTCAAAATCCAGAGGCATGTGTCTCACTTTTTTGAAGTTTCACCTGTGGATATTTTCAGAGGGCTTTAATGTACAAAAAATATGTGAAATTTTCGGTGCGATTGTTTTTAAGCTAATTTCTTAGTAACTAGTTATTTATTAAAAAAATGGGGGAGATGCCTGGGGATTTAAAACCAACTTTCAGCCCCAACAGCTAATCTTATGATTCGAGGCTGTGGCGCAAACTGTTTGTAAACAACCCAAATATTATGGAAAGGAGCACTACACTTCGAGCTGAAATGAACAGAAGAAACATGAAAACGGTATGTTAGCTTATACAGATACTTGGGTTATTTTTTCATGGATGCTATAAGTTATTTTCTATCACATGCGTACTGTGCGGCGTCTTATCGCACATTGATCCTTCTTTTCTAAACGTTTTCACGGACTCTGCAAGTCTACAAGCAGTACTGGCCCTGGATAAGTTTTTTTGGCGATAGCCGGAACAATTTAGCAGTTTTTCGATTTCCGATTCCACGAAACTTATTTTTGGGTACTTTTGTGGCCGCAGCCGGAATTAGCTTTTTTCATTTGTTTACTCAATTTTGCTGCACGTTTCAATTATCAGAAGGGGATGGAGCCGTGAAGGGCTGAAGGGACTGCTCAGAGTTGATACCCCCCTGGTCCCTACCCCTCTGTGTGTGCATTTATGGCATGCTTTCTACACATATTTGAACAACTGATGATGTGTATCTATACAAATACACTGCCAATCATTAGTAGCAGTATTACCATTAAGGTAGCATAACTCTTAAACTAATAACAGTACGTACCAGTTGTTTTTAATTAGCAGAAGTGAAGGCTAGAGCTCATATCTATGCGAAAAAACAATTAGGAAACGCTCTATTGGAACTGATGGAAAACATACTAATTATTAATAGTTATCTGTAATCAAGGGTACATAATACTATCTCTGGCCGGGTTCACACGGGCACTTGCACAAGCACAGGCATACTCGGTTCACATTGCGAAAATTCTGCACAAGCACAAGCAGAAGCATAACACAATGCATCGTTCAAACATTTTATTTTTCACACGAGCACAGCCAATCAGCGTAGAGGTTTTGTACTTTTGTAGCTGTCATTTCGGGTACAGGCATTTGGTATAGCGCAAAATTAAGCGGAATGGTGTGCCTTTGGGGGAAACATGTCCCTTTTTTAGCAAGAGCGTATTTTTTATGCCGTTCAAAAAAGCTAGTTTTTTTCCTGCAATTATGTGAACTTTCATGTTACAACTCCGAAGATAATTTGTCATAAAACCGGACCGTTTTTTTCAGCACTTTCAATTTTTCAGCACATCTGGCCACTTTTTAAAAAGTTTAAACGGCAAAACATGCAAAAAGTGGCACAAATACCTACTTAAAAAATTATCTAGTCCCAAAATGCACGATTTTATGATTCTTTCAAATTATTAAATGAAACACAGAATTTTCAAAGTAAACAGCGGCTATTCACACGCGATTTTGGTTCGATATGTACGCAAAATATAAGCCATTTAAAAATTTTCATTTAGGGTCTAGGAAATTTGCGAAAGTTTATATTAATTTTTGTGCTAATGCATACCGTATTCGCTCTGAAAAAAGGCCAAAACTGTTAAATTTCTATTGTCCTATTGTGAAGTTTGACTTGTTAGCTAGGTTTGATCAGAATATATTTTCACATGCACCCACTAACTTCATTCGTCATCATGTGTATATTAAGTTGTTGGAGACATTATTTTTGAAAAAATATCGTTTGAATCAACTAAATGTTTTCAAAAATTTAAACCACATTAAGGGGGGTATACCAAGGTCAAGAAATCAAAATTCTCCAATGCTGCTTATTTTTGCATATATTACTCCCCCAAAGCACCTCTAGCTCATCTACCACTTATATAGGCAATAGTGTGGAAAAAGCCTAAAAGTAGCCCCTATGTAGTTGGTCAGGTCTAGCACAAACTACATCAAGCTAATCAAGATGAAACTTGGCATAATGCCCGCTTCCCACTGCAGGTTTAAGGTTTAAGGTTTAAGGTTTAAGGTTTAACGTAGAACATGAGATGAGCATATTGCACATTCCCACTGCGTAGGTTTAAGGGTTAAGGTTTAAGGTTTAAGGTTTATGGTTTAAGGATTAAGGTTTAACGCAGTTGAAAAATTTCAACTTTTTGGTTTAAGGTTTAAGGATTCAGCCAATCAGCTGCGACTTGTAGGCGGAGCTTCTGCATCTAACCAATCAGTATGTAGCGTCGCGTAAGCAATAACAATAATAATCAATACGAATTCTACTGTAAAAGTGCTCAGCATACTGGCAATTGCACTAATACAATACGTACATATGTATATTTGAATTTGAATACTGAATTCGTCATTTATATACACAGTTTAAATGAACATGAAGTTTTTGTACTGAAAACAGAACGAGCATTGGCTGTTCGAACATTTTAGCTTGCCTGACACCCCCTATGGAGTTTTAAATCCAAATTGTCATGATTCCGACTAAATATATACTTTTTGGCGGGCAAGCATTCTATTGGCTGAAATTATAGCTCCGCCCACTAGCATTCGTCCGTTAAACCTTAAACCTGCAGTGTGAATAAAACACTAAACCTTAAACCTTAAACCATAAACCTTAAACCTTAAACCTTAAACCTTAAACCTTAAACCTTAAACCATAAACCTTAAACCTTAAACCATAAACCTTAAAGCGCAGTGTGAAGCGGGCATAATAGCCCACATGTATGCGCAAAAAAATCCGGAGTTTTGATATGTTTTCTCGAACCAGAAATCAAAGGCAAAATGTGAAAAAATATTGATTTTTGGGCCCGCCAAATGTGAGTGATTACATTTAGCATGACATTACATTACATTTGGCGTCACTTCTCAGGCCATGGGCATAAAATTAAAAAATGAATCATAGAGGTTGAGATATGACATTAGGTTATAGAATCATGTAAAAATGAACTTTGTCCGTATTGACAACAGTTTCAGGTGAAGGGACGCTTTGTAACCACAAAATTGTGAAACGTAATTTTTGGAAGCCCCTAGTAAACAATGGGTTAATGCATTGACTCCAGTTTGTTCCATCTGTAAGGCCGCGGCAGGCGCTTACGAATGGTCCATGCCGGAGCTCGGGTATTAGGCTTCGGAGAAGTCTTCTCCCCCGATGCCAAAACGCGCAGCCAACTGGGCTTCCAGGTTTTAAGGTCGGGGTCTTCCGTACGGGCCGGGGTTGCCGGACACCGACGGGTATAGGGGCTTACCTAGGGGCTTGCGCAGTAGGCGCAGCGGAGAATGGACACTAGTGCGGACACGCATGTCCAAAACCCAATAAACCTAAGCCTCGTAAAAAAGCAAACAAAAGAATAACGCTGAAAATCCGATAGGTTGAAAGATTTAATAAAGAAATAACCAAGGTGGCAGTTAGGGTACAATTGGGCCGAAAATACGCATAAAACAAAACAAGGAAGAATTCCAACAACACGAGCTAAACGCACATCGTATACCAACTGAATGTTAGGCAGAATGGTATATATAGAAGCCAAGCCATAGGCTGAATTTACACAACGCATTAAATACATTAAAAGTGTACTCACAAATAAAGATTAATAAAAGCGTAGGTGTATGAGCGAAAGGAAGTTAGCGCTAGGGGGTGCTCCCGGTGAAGCCTTACACATCTACGATGCGCCTTCACCGGGGCTAAATTGTGTGCACATTTGAAGCAAAACGGAAAACCTAAATTTTTTACTTATCCAGGTACGTTGAAAATTAGTGGCGAATTTGTCTTAGTTTTGTTGAAAAAACTATAGGTAATTCGGAAAAAAATGCACTGACAAACGCAGACAAAATAATGGGTCGATCCACAATTCACGGGTTTGGGGATATTTTTAAAACTGCCTCAAACAGAACTGATTAATCTTGTTCGCGTAAATTATTGTTATTCTGAGCTTGATCAGTAGGCGCTGTTCACTGATGGAGTGTTAGCTCAGTTCAGGAGTCACCGATTTCACAATTACCACAAAGGAAAACTGTCATTATTCGGCTATTTTAATATGTCCTAATTTGAGGTACGTTAAATACTAGGCTAGCGTAAAAATGATGAAGTAAACCAGATTAAATGTTTAGGTTCTTGCATTAAAGATCCTTAACAGAGATGGGCGGTTAAAATCGCCTATAGACAAAAAGTTTTGTCATTGCTCTTTTCTAATACAATTGATTGCACCCATGCTTCGCGGGTTCGGTAACCCAAAAATTGAATTTAACGACCTTAGATCAACCAATTGGCTATTCTAGTCAAATTTTTACTTCACCCAGTTAGCAAAGTGAAAATTGAACTGAGCTCTTGTATGGATTGTAATAAAATAGAATTTAGAATAAGAAACATAACTAATTTATACACAAATGATGTCAGTTTCAGATTAAATGCACTCAAACGCAGAACACATATTGGGTCGGGCAGCCATTCACGGGATTGGGGATATTGTTAAATCTCCCTCAAACAGATCTGACCAGATTGTCCGCGGTCTTACAATTATCGTTGTTCTGACACTTGTCATTATATGGGCAATGTTTACTCATGGTGTGTTGGTCCAATTCAGGAGTAACAACAAAGGCAACGATTTTACGATTACTACAAAGGCAAATTGGCACTATCCCGCCACTCTAATATGTCCTAATTTGAGGTTAGTTGTATGTGCATGAACCGAACAATCATTCAAAAACTCATTTTTTGTAAACTGTGATACAGTTAAAATTCTTGTCTTTAGCTACGTTGTCACTCGCGGTCGGGTGCTCATACTATTTTCAAATCAAATCAACTAAATCCACTAATTCTGTGCAAAAAGTGCTAACTTAAAAATAACAATGAGCGTAATTTATCTTAAAATAGCGCTACATAGCGCTTTTGGTAGTTTTAGGCGAAATGTTTTGCTGTTTGCTTCTATTAAACTCTACTTAACCAACAAAATGAGAGGAAAAGAATTGATGAACAGTCGACGAGAAGCATATTTATGTTTACCTAATATT
>JASANF010000917.1:0-19663 GCA_030248245.1 Trissonchulus sp. WLG1_4
GATCAAGGCAATTTTCGTTGTTTTTGTGGTTTTAGTGTAAAATTCAATGTTTTGTTTTCTTTCTTGTTGCTATTCATGTGAAAAATTTCGATGGGGTAATACTCTGAGTGTTTTTTCTTATTACAGTTTGTTGTTGGCTAGTAGTCTTCAAAACTGTCCTATCTGTCGGATCCCATAAGAGCCAATTCAAGCGTTTGTCAAAAATGATCAGTAGCACGCAATGATCTGTTGTAAATACAGGGTCCTTGCCTCCTTGACCTAGCCCTTTTGTAGTCCACTTGGCATTGCCTTTGTATCAATGTTTTGGTTGTTATAGAAATTAACGCGGAAACTAAGCCTAAACTTATATATTTTATGGATATTTTAGGAGTCCAACTTGAGTTTAAAAAGTAGTTTAATTATATTATGATTATGTTTCGGATTGTAATTTAAGGATGGAACTTAGTTTGAGTCTAAATTGGAAACGTTAAATTAGGGGTGAAAAAGTGCAATGCACGAAGGTACGTTGGCTTGTCGGGATTCACGAGGGACGGTTTCGTCTTATAATTGGGGGGGGGGCAAAATTACGAGGTTACTGTACGCAATAGTTCCGAGTTTAGTGAGTAGACGTCCTGAGTTAGGGTTTTAGTATTATCGATTTTCTATTGTTATTCACAATTTTTTATAGTCTATTGTGTAATTGGTTCCACTGTGCAACTTGTTATCTAAACTGGTCTTGTGAAATAAAGCCTTAGTTTTAATATTTGTCCGAGTTTGAAGGTCTACGGTTTAATCATGTGTTGTCCAAATTAGGGCCCGTTCGAGAAATTCCATTGTTGAATTTTTAGTGTTCTGCCTTGTGGCTTCAGGTAGATTACCTAGGTCCGAGACCGAAGTGTGACTCCCCTGACTAGAAGGTAGGGCCTACGTCGCTCACTAAGCCTAGAGAAAGTACGTAAAACTGAGATCTACGCTACCTGACTAAATAAAATGCAGGAATTACACAGAAAAACCAGTTAGAATAACATTTATTGAATAAATCGCAACTTTTGGGGCAGATACAAACAATTGGGACAGGGTATAAAAATAACGGGCCGCAGCCGAGAACACAACCGACCGTCGCAGAAATTCGTAACAAGTCTGTGCCGCCTTTGAGCCAGGCACTTTACATCAATTTGTCAAATGTGAATACGTTGAGCGGTTGTTATTGTAAAAACTTCGTTAGAGATAATTTTAACCTTTATAAATGCGCTATTCCCATTAACCACATTTCTTAGACATACTTCACACCATAGCTGCTCCCAAACCTGATAGTGAGCTAGTTCTGTGTTTGCAATTTCGGCGCTCTCCACGCCGAGTTGTTATTGCTGCGCTCGCCTTCAAACAACGTTAGGCCATGGTTCAGTCCTTGAGATCAGTCCGAAAGCTGACCGCGAAGTTCGTAAGACCGACAACAGATTTAGAGCCAGTATAACAGATCAGTAGCACGCAATCCGCGTTGATATACTTTAAGCGGATTTGCATATCTCATGAAGCATAAAACTTTCTAGTCCCAAATTACTGAAACAAGGCTGTATGCGTTAAAAAGCAGCAGATGATTCAATTTATAAAGAAAAAAAAGTGGACGAGCCTAGAATCGAATGCGGGTTGCTCCCGTCAACATCGAGAGTGTAACCACTACACCACAGCCACAAGTATCGTAGGCACTATTTATATACAACATACAACATAAGCTCATCAGTCGTGGCTAAAAGTTCACTGCATGAAGAATCTGCTAAAATGGAACTCTAAATGCCTTCTGGTCAGGTTTGTAATAATATAGTAACATAGCCACTAAGTAAAGCTCTCCGATGAGCTCAACGGAGCCGTTGAAATTTTGCATTGTTCTATGATAGATATTATATTTTTGTTATTTGATTTGATTTGTTATAGTGTTTTGTTTTTGATAGATAGATATGTTTGTTAAATAAAATCTCCGCTGAGCTCAACAACGGAGCCGTTGAAATTTTATACTCGTAATCGTTCTATGATAGAACGAATTCCCTTTGAAAAAGCCTCAGTTGAGCTTAACGGAGCCGTTGAAATTTCAGCGAATTTGATAAAGGCTCCGTTGAGCTCAACGGACCATTTTTAAAATTTTAGGCTTTATAAAATTGAAATTTTTTCAACGGAGAACTTTCAACGGCCCGTTGAGCTCAACGGGCGGTTGAAATTTTTATAAAATTGGGCCCAGGTAAATCACTACTGTCTAAAAATATTTTGGGCAACCACACAAAGTTACCAGAAGGTTTTGCGTCACCAATCACAAGTTGTCGACAAAACAAGTGTCACACGACAGAACAAGGGCATTAAAATCGGAAAAATTTATAACATATAATGCTATAAAATGTTGGAAACAAAGTAACAGTTCCATAACTAAAAATTAGGGCCTATAAGACTTGGGGGCGGTGATGTAGTGGTTAGCATTCTTGTCTTCGAAGCAAGCGGGCCGGGTTCAATTCCTGGCGCCTCCATTTCTTTCTTCTTTCTAAATTGGGGCCTCCTCTTTCTCTTCAACATAGTGGCGACCGTGACATATGACAAAGAGGATAGGGCCGGGTACTCAGGACAGCCTTATCCCCGAACCGTCTTCGGAGGTGGGTTAGGAGCCCCATGCCCTGGGTTGAGATTGGCACTTCAACCCTTACGCTACTCATGCAGTGTACTGTATGACTGTGTACATAGTCTCTTTCATGTGTGGTCTCTCGGTTAAGGGTAAGCCGAAAAACCCTCGGTTTCGGTTAGGGGTGAACCGGCGAAAACCTTCGGTTTCGGTTAGGGGTGAATCGGAAAAACCCTCGGTTTCGATTCAGGGTGAGCCGGAGAAAACCCTCGGTATTGGTTGGGAATCGTTCGGGGTCGATTGAGAAACCCTGTGGTTGCGGGTGAGCCAGGAAACCGTGGGTGTGTTGTGTTACTGAAATAGGCTTGGAGGCCTACGTGTGGATATGCTCCGCCCTTGAGGTTTCGTGATCCGCCCCGGGAGCATGAGTATTGACCGAGTATCGTTGCAGGGTCGCAACGATGTTCGAAAGGGGTACCCTGTTATAACTGAGAATTAGGGCCTATGAGACGCGGGGGCTGCGGTTAGCATTCTTGTCTTCGAAGCAAGCGGGCCGGGTTCGATTCCCGGCGCCTCCATGTCTTTCTTCTTTCTAAATTGGGGCTTCCTCTTTAACATGAGTTCTGATTATTACGCACAGTTTATCATCACCTGCTACCATAATAACAGTGTGTCATAGTCAGTGGCATTCAAAGACCAACGCGTAGTTCAATTGCACTTAAGATTTTTATAAGAATTTTAAGAATCTTATATCATATGTATCCGACAATTCTACATCAAATGTTAAGGCTTGCTCTTTTTTCCCTCTTTCCCTTTTTCCCATCTATTCTTTCCGTAATTAATCACCTGTGTTCTGTCAAATGGTGTGAATGTTTCTTATCAGACTTTAGTAATAGAATTTTGAAAGTAGACTAGTTATAGTATGATGAAAACGCAAATATTCGACAGATATTATCATTGACAATTCGGAGCCCGATTGCATTATTTGACAAGACTGATAGTTGCATATAGTTTGTAGGTTATAAAAACAATTTATTTTTGTAAATACTATATTTGAACGATGGCATTAGCTGTATTATTGAAGAAATTAGTGAGTAAATTTGGGTTTTAATTGACCGAGTTTAGTTAGCTCAAAAGACTTAAATTCATTATTGCATAAATTTTCCACACTTCCGAATAAAAATAACCATATAATATTATATAACAGGTTATACTGCATGTACACAAAACTAAAATGATGTATAGAATCAGTTAATTTTCGAGCACAATGGGTGTTTTTGTCTATAGTATTCATAAGCCAGTGTGTGCAAAATATCAGTTTTTGGAATATTTGACCCCCGGAGGATCACACGATTTCGCTAATTTTTGGATATGTTTTAGAACTTACAAAACCCTTTCAAATTCCGTTTTAACATTTTCCTTATTCGGGATTTCGATTATTGTTTGGGGCCAAATGTGTTTTAGCAAATACTGCATTTTTCGAAAACATGGCCTAAATTTTTACATTTTCTTCTAGCTAAAGCAAAAATAAATTTGGAATTGAATTTGTCAGCTATTTTTATACCTAGGAACATGTTTTTACGATTCAATGTTACTCGGGTAAAGTTTAGTAAACAATTAGGCGAAGTTGTTCAGAGCTCAAATTTCCAGCTCAATTTTTGATTTTTGAAAGATCATATTTCCCGCCAGGACCACTTGTGGGAGCTAAAACTTTGCATAGTGCAATGACTCATATGGGACAATGTTTAGACAAAATTTGAGCACGATCGAAGGAGATCGATTTTTTTGACTGCGAAAGCTTTCCTCGATTTGCACTGAGAACGTGTCTTAAGCTATTGGGCTGTCGTAAAATTATGCAATGTATAGGGCCTATCTTACTTTACAGAACTAACGTCTTACTTTGGTATTTTATCACACACTACTAAAAACGAACATTTTGCTGCTTACATAGTTTGATCTTTGACAAACACTTTTCTTACATGACGTATGGTGCCAAAGACAAAGCTTCCATTAAAACAATGTCTATTATTGTAACACTCCAATGTCAAAACAATAACGTCGTCTATTACGTTAAAAAATAATCTACTAACAATATTTTTACCACTTAGTATCATGCCATTACATAAACAGTCACTTACACTGGTAAAATTTGGACTTACATTCTCAATGTTTGTCAGCTTGAAACTATGTATTGGTTATTATAGTGCTTTTCCATTAATTGTTCATCGAAGTCACGCTTCTGAGTTAATCCTACACTTAGAGCCTATTTCTTTACCGGATTAAAGGGTTAATTATAATCGGACTAACGGTCTAAAAATTATGCTTAAAATGCCATTCCAAAACCTCCGGATTAAACGGACTTGACTTTTAGCACGCTGCTTTTTAATCGGACTAAATGGAGTTAACTATGCACGCTAATGTTAAGCGTGCATGTTAAATCCATTTAGCCCAGTAGTAGTTTTGGAATGGGGTCAGGCTAAAATTAAGCCGCTGACTTATTTTAACTCTTTCCGCTTAGGCCGATTTGTCGTTCCATAACCTAGGACTAAAATAAGTCCCGTCCGTTTAATCCGGTAAAGGAATATTCCTTAGTTTATACATTCCGGCACAACAGATTATCTATTGCCATAAGTAAGCATTCTTTTATACAACAGTACTTAAGATATTCACACTTGGATAATATTTCATTTATCTTTATTGAAAGTTTAGGTTTAGTCATTGTAATTCGCAATTGCGAACGGTTGAGATATTTTCAAATAAAACTATTTTAGTTAATACGAAAATAAATATTTCAGACTCTTATGCTGTTACCTATTATGATCTTTTGACTTTTTGAGTTAAACGTTTAATTGCATTACACTTTGCGGTGAAAATAGAACCGTACGGTTTTGTTGTTTCCATTAGAATGTAGGATGTTGAATTAAGGTGGTAGTTACGTTTTCGACAGTTTTTATAACGTGCTATAACTTTTGATTGACTCAATGAATTTAATAGCTGTCTTTTTCACGTTAAAGTACTTGACTGAAACTACACTTATGCACATTATCTAGCTTAAATCTGTAACAAGCTAGTCTGCAGACACTGTTAAAGTAGTCAAATTTCGTGAATTTTTGCATTTTTCATGATTTGCTTGTTAAATTGACAGTGTAATTCCTAATAATTTCATTCTTTACAAAAACATAGTCAACAACAGGGTGAATTTTAATGCTAAGTTTGGTGGATTTATATAATCTAGAAAATAAGTTACGAACCTTCACTTTTGAATTTTTTCGAATTTTGAAAAATAGACAAATTTTTGAATCTAATTATTTCACGCAATACGCTGAATTAAAACAAATGAAAAAATTGACACATCAGAAATTGTCTAAAAAACAAGTAAAATAACGCATGAACAAATTGCAATATCGAGACTTGAGATTTAGTCCACGGAAGTACATTTTTACAGAATTCTGCAATTGAATTTAATGTAAAGAAAAAAATTTAAGCTATAAAATTTTTTTAAATTATAGCATAAGATAGACGCATATGTGTGCCAATTTATCCTAAATTTTGAACAAAATTCTTTTAGCACTTGTCAAGTTTTGCGGACTTTTGTGTAATGTACTTTAGTTCAAAAAGTAATGTCGCATAAATGTGACGTAATCTAAAAAAGCGAAAGGTGGAAGGATAAGCTTTGGCATCTAAATTGAAGGCTTTTGACATGCCCGTGTGTCATTTTTTTCTTTTTTCAATAAACGGTCGTTTTGACTAGCTACTACTTTGGCTTAGCTAAACACAAAATTTACGAAAAATTGTCGTAACTGGCTGAAAAATATATTCTGTGAAAATTAAAAATGATTGTTTCAAGCTATTTTAGCAAGCATTTATCTAATTATAATTTATAGTTTCCTAAATTAATATGCGTACTATAACTTATTGATTGAAAATTAATCGTAAGTTGTCAAATGTTACTCCTGCAAAACTGTCGAAAACGTTACTACCACCTTAAATAATAAATACATATTATGTAGTAAGCGCCATAATTTTATTGCAACAAAATACTTAATTGTCTTTTATTGTCGATGCACAAATGTTTATGAGCAGAGTCTGAAAAAACAGAAATACTGACTACCAATAAGCCAAAATGCAACTTTAAAGTGATTAATCAGTCTGAAATTGTAAATTTCAAGAAATTTTAAAAAAGAATCAAGTGCAGATTCTCTTTTCTTTTTTAGGAAAATATATACTGTTTTTATGAAAAAAATCCAGGGATCGTTTTAAAAGAAAAACAAAGTAAATGTCATTTCTCACCAAGTTCACCATTTTATACTAATTGTCTTGCTTTATTATTCAACCCAAACATTTACAAGCTGTCTAGGGCCCGATTTATCGAAACAACAAATGTTCGTCGTTGAAAATGTTCGTCGTTGAAAAAACAAATGTTCGTCGTTGAAAAACAAATGTTCGTCGTTGAAAAACAAATGTTCGTCGTTGAAAGTTCGTCGTTGAAATTGTTCGTCGTTGAAAAATTTTTAAAAGACGAGCTTTGGGTTTTTAGAACATTATTATGTTCTAAAAGACAAAAGCTCGTTGTTGGAAAAATTTTCAACGACGAACATTTCAACGGAGCTCAAGACATCTCAAGACACAGAACATTTGTTTTTCAACGACGAACATTTGTTTTTCAACGACGAACATTTGTTTTTTCAACGACGAACATTTTCAACGACGAACATTTGCTTTTTCAACGACGAACATTTGTTTTTCAACGACGAACATGTGTTTTTCAACGACGAACATTTGTCCTATATTTACGTGTTGTGTTCGCCGTTGAAAATGTTTCGATCAATCCAAAATTTTCAACGACGAACATTTTCAACGACGAACGTTTTCAACGACGAACATTTTGCTTCGATAAATCGGGCCCAGTATGGTTAAGTTTGTACTTGCTTTAATTACACTTATATACATTGAAATAAATCGCAATTGTTTCAGTTTTACTAACTGAGCGCTTTTAGCAGAGTTTCGTCTATTAAGTTCTTATCTTATTCTCAAGTAAAACTATTATTTCTATTAATAGTTTCGTATACCTTCAACATGTTTCGAGTACATTCATTTTTGCTCTTTTGACTTGCGTTTTACAATTTCCTATTTATTTTCAGGATTATATTTTAATGAAATTGTCAAATCAACTATTAGTTTCCTTATTCGGCTGCTACTGCTGCTTTGCTCAAACTGTTGCATCGTCTCATCCAAGAACACAATTAATTAACCAAGAAATAAAATCGGAAAAACTTGAAGCTGAATTTCGGCATTGGTATACAGGCAACCGCTGGCGACACAAGTGGACTTCCATGGTTGTAAGCAAGAAGATAGAGCCCAAAAAAATTGTGGTTCCCGAAATCAGTGTATCAAAACGTCTTCAGGCTGTTAGTGGACTACCTTTAGCGGCTTTGATGCATTTCCGCTTCGGGAAATAAAGTTTACAAAATGCTATGACTGCTGTGTTCAAAACGATGAGGCAAACGTTTGTCACAGGCTGTTTGCAACATTAAAGCAATGCGACATTTTGACAAATGCTTGAAGAATTTCGAAGCACTACGGCGATTTGATATATTTTAATAGCTTATAATATGCAAGCTGGAGAAAACAACACTAACTTTTTTGTGATTATTATTGTTATGCTATTTTCACAATGACTGGTACACTTAACTATCTAGTGGGAGAGCTTTAAAAAAGACATTGGAATAAAGTTTGACAAAACAAACATAATAAATACATATGATGATTTAATTTTTGGTTTTAGTTTTGGAACGTTTATTGCAGCAGCAGTTATAGACTAGCACTAACAATAATTGTGGTTGTAAAAATTTGAATATTTAAATAGATGAATGTTTCTATTAATTTGAATTTTGGACATAAAATGTAGGTTAATATAAATAAATAAATTCTTTCATTGGTTCAAAGTTTTTTCAAATTTTTTTTTTGCTTTTTTAAAATGTTCTTAAAAACAACTATCGTCTACAATATTGTTTTTCCGTAGGTAGAATATATTTCTGACTTTTGACTAGTACCTAGCTAATGGCACTTTTTTAGATATGATAGAACCTATTTAACGTTTATGTAAATAAGATATCGGAAAAAAACCGGAAGATAAGCATGTTTATTACTTTCAGGTAAGTGTCAAAAAAGTCAAGGTGTTTGAATGGCTATTGTTACAGATAAAAAGTGCCTGGAAATTGAATGAAACCATCAAAAATATATTTTTTTAAAAATGGCGGCCATTTTCTATGAACCTAAGACTCTGAATTTTATCTCGCTTAACACAGGCATAGTCAGTTTATTCAATAAGTTGTTCATATTTTGTTTTGACCTTAGTGTTTATTCATTAATTTTAATTCATTTTTGACACCTTTTTTGGATCTATAATGTTAATGCTTATATATTGTTGTACATGCAATGCATGCGATTTACTTTTTGATGTTTACTCTTCACGGCTTTGAGATCAGCACCGTTTCGACCTCAATTATCAATACATTACTGATAATAATAATAATAAAATTTGGTTCACTAAACGCCTGTGTTGTTGACTTATGTATGTTAATGAATACCTAAGATTGGTTGTTAAGTGGTTAAATAGTTGTTAATTAAGTATTTAAATTATATTAAATAGGGGTTAATTATAGTTCAAATGGTTAAACACGCTCTTTCAAAAGTGAACTTTTTGAACTGTTCAAAAGTAAAAATGTAAACAAATTCAAACATTTAAACTATCAAACCGTTTTGTCAAAAACCATTGGTATTTGTCAGTTTTATCCAAAGTCAGTTGTTAAATAGGCCACGAAGCGCAAGCAAATTATTGAAATAATGTTTAATCCTATTGGCACTTCTCCTTGCTTCTATTCTAGGACACAGTTTCGCGTAGTTTAACATTTTTAATAGGTAGTTCTAGATCATTGACAATTATAATTTTGAAGAACGATGCCGATCGGTCTTAGAAACAGGAAGTTCGTCCACAGGCACAAATACATTTTTTAAAATGAGAGCAAAATTTAAATGGGAGCGAAATGTGTCCGCGATCCAAAAACTAGAACTTACAGCTGACGAAACATGTAAAATGAAAGCTACAATAAAAAATATTTTACACTGTTTCAAGCTTCCATCATATAGACTTGCCTACCGCTAGCCAGCTATAAGAAATAAGCAATGTGACAAAGAACTATAAAGATGATGAAATTGAACTCAACTACTCATATAATCATTCAGTCTTTTGGATTTACAATGGGGCATTATTTCTTAATAGTTATTTTTGTGAAATTACCTTATTTATCCTAGATAATAAATCCTAAAAAAATTTGATAATACATCGACAGTAAACTCATGGTCTGCAGTCTGCACCTATTCCTGTCGAATAGTTAATTAATTAGTCACTTTTGATGACTATATACAATGAGCAACAACTTTCGGCGTACACCAAAAGTTTTGGTTTAAAAAATAACTGAAAAACTGAATGGCAAGTGGCATTTCCAGTCACGTTTAAAGTTGAGTATTATGCTTAAAAAATTTGCTTTACCAAAAATTGAAGGAGATCGTAATACGAATGAGTTGGCTAAATCATGCGCAACAAATTTCAAATTTTCCGCTACCTATTTACTTTTTTGAAAGTATAAAGTGTCAACACAATACGGTTAACATAGATTTACATCATAAATTCAATTACTTCAAATACTTACACATTTTTGTTCAATTATAGCTTGATTACTGTAAGGATATACTCTACATTATTTAGAAACTAAAATGTTCAATTTCCGTCGCCTATTTTACACTCTTCTGTGTCCAAAATTTTTTTTTCCTATTTTACACAAAACGGTTTCTCATATGTAGCTGCTGACTCGAATGTGCGTTTGTCATTTGCGAAGCGTAATTCTTAAACAGATATGCTTTTCCCAGCGGTACCTGTTGAGTTACGAACATACTAAAAAAGTACTTGTGCTTAAGTTTGGTTGTACCAACGTAAGAGCTAAGCCTCTTGCAAAGTACTTAGTGTTGTAGTCTAAAAGATACAGATACAACTGTAGAATCAAGTTTTTTTATTTTCCAGTCGCAACAGCTACAACAATTTTACTGGAAATCTAATGACGCAAATCAGTCAAATATGTGTTGCCCAGCTGTTTTGTTTTAACAAGTTTTTATCAGAACAAGTGATAAGCTGTTGCACAAAAGTACAAAATTTATTCACTAAACAACAGTGGAAACGGCGATTTAAACTTTAATGTGTAATCATCGTTAAAATACGTCAAAGTTTTTTCAATTTTTTTTATGCTTGCCAACTGAGTTAAACTCTGGCGTTGTTATCGCCATTGAAACTGTTTCTTTGAGAGCAAGATATCTAAACAAACAGATATTTAAAATTTAGACCAAAACGATGGGACCAACCGTACAAGAAAACGTACAGTCCGTAAGACGTACTTACTACTCACGAAAACCACTGAAAAAAAATTTTAGGTGTTAGGATTAGTAGCCAGTAAATCATTGTATGTCAAAGTTGTAGCTCGGTTTGAAATAACAGTGGCTACAATTATAAAAACGATTCTATTTTCGGTGACATTAACTGAAAAAGTCATCGGGCGGTTACAAATGGCTGTTTCTATAATGAGAGTCCATAATAAGAAACGTATGCCACTTTCTTTACCCCACCTGTCGCGAACATGCTGCGACCATTATATCCCAAAAGAGGCGACAACTATGGGGGTTTCCCTTAGACAAATGAAGGCATAGGTCTCAGCTGTGGGGGACCCCTCTTCACAAATCAACTGGGGACATGTTTTTTGTTTTCCGCAACGCCGCACTCCCTGTTACCACACTTTTAGATGAAAATATTTTAGCTGAAAAAACTCCCTGTGTTTTGATTGGTTCCTTTGCGAATATTATAACCATTCTGTAGTAATACGGCGATAAGTTAGAGACTGCTGATCTGCTAGATTTAAATTAAAAATGGTTTAATTTTAATTGCTTTGTTTTGCTTTAATTGCTTGATAGAAAAAACCAATTTCTATTTCTATTTCTAAAGTATGGATAAAAATATAACTAAGACTATAACGTATAACGTCATACCTAAACAGAATTAAATCGTTTTACAGGTGTTTTAAATCTTAAATCACTTAGTCTAAACTGTTATTATTATTAGATTTTAATCAAATTTAATTTGCGAATAAACTCTAACCAAACTGCAACTAATCCAATTTAGATTAATCCTATTGAAGTTTTTATGACGTCTGTTAGTTACTTATCTGTCAGCGTCCTCTTCCATTGTAATTAAAAGTATTGAGTTGAAGGTTCAGTAATGGGTAATGGATAACGACATAAAAACAAACAATTTACAGACACGATATATTCAGAGCAAGTTTAAGCTAAATGGACGTCTTTACTTAAAGTCTAACTTTATCCTCAAAGCATTTAGTGTAGCTATTTCAATTGTCTCGACAGGCTGTGTCTGCATGTAGATCCTAAAATCCCTTCTTTTTTTCGAGGCACTTCACAAACTGCTTTTACACTCGAACGAAACCTGAGCTATGTAGATTAGATATTTGTTTTCATTTTCTAGTGGAATTGTTGTGGTTCAAAAAGTAGATTTTTAACATCTTTTTAATTTCTGTTTTATTTAGTCTAAGGCTGGTAATCACAAGTAATCACAACCTAACACTATCACTAAAGTTTTCCTTAAAATTTAACGAAACAGTTGAAAATGGGGGTTGAAACATTAACATTTTAACTGTTTTAAGCCAAAATGCAAGTGTTTCACTTGTTTTTAAGGAAAACTTTGGTGTTAGTGTTAGGCTGTGAACTCCAGCCTGAGTCTAAAGTATTAAGTGCAATTGTGACAAATGATAAGGTACATATCTCACCATCACCAGCAGCGCCAAGTGCAAAACGCTGAATCTAATTGTACGTTCGCGTATAGTCTTTGGATTACTGTAGCTATTTTTTTACATGACGGTCGACGACTTGTAACCATTCCAGTTTGTCTGTCGGGTGGTTAGGTTTATAATTATGTTATAATAAAAGTTATAAAGGTTAATATTAAAGGTCATCATTTATCTTGTCTTTAACGTGCGTTTCTGCAGCCATGCCCTGTCTGTGCTAGTCACTTTGTTCATATTTTTTACTATTGCTCGTGCAACTCTGTTAATATTCAATTATATTATCATATTATATAATGGTCATATATATGCAACTAACAACTTATTTGCTTTATTCTAGACTTACAACACTATGGACGCATTGATTCAGCTAAGTTTCTGCTTATTTTCTTGCTATTATATCGCCGCATCAGCATCGCAAAGAAGCCCGTCAAATAACCAGGCTAACGTGTCGGGGGATCTCAAGGCCTCGTTTTCGCGATGGTATACAGTCAACCGACTGCGGCATAAGCCAAAAACATTCGATATTAACATAAGCAAGGCAAAGAAACTGACAAGTGCTAGACCTAATTATTCAAAAAGGCTTCATGCGGTTAGCAGACTACCTTTAGCTGCTGTGATGCATTTCAGATTTGGGAAATAAGTTGAGTTTATTGGCGAACTGACAAAGCATTATAACTGGCAAACTTGAACATGCACTTGTGAAGAATGATAAGGAACATAATACCAGTTGCATCATCAAGCGCAACACATGTGATCGCACGTTTCTGTTGAGTCCCACGGTCTCTGTAGCTAAATTTGCTGACATACTCTTGTCATTTGAAAGTTAGCTGCTGTCATTTGTAACACGAAATCTCCATGTTTTGAAAGTATTTTGCCACGCAAACTTTCTGCATTATTGATGTGCTGAATTGCTCGCTGCCATTGACGCAATATTGACATTATTGCTTGTTGTTGTTTATTCTGGTTTTTTGCGATTTTGTTGATTGTAACAACTAATTAGCAAATATAGAATGCACGTTCAAATTGCTGTGTAGTGATTTCCTTGCATTGCATTGCTTACTTTAAACTAAAAATTCTACTTCAGGAATCGAAACAATAAATTCTAGAAAATAACAAGAAATTTTTAAAGAAGATTTGAGCCCGGAAACTTGTAGGATTATTTATAATATATATTAATAATATGCTATTGAGTATATGTACATTTAATGTCATTACTATGTATATTTGTAGTTTAATTCGTAATTTTAACTTTAGGTCTTGTTTTTGTTTGTTTTTACAGTCAAATCATAACAAAATACTGTCATATTGGTATTATCAATATTATAGTAGTTGTATTAAACTTTAATTTAAATTAAACATTTAATTAAAAACAAAAGAAGCGACCACAGGAAACAAAAGCCGTAGAAGTAAATAAGTTTCTCAACGGCCAAAGGCTGATATCCATGTCTGTAGAAGATACTAAGATACTAGAAAGTGCCTGGAAGTACAGGAAAGATTTCTACAGCAACTGCGGTTACAACAACCATACTACTACCATTACTACTAGCAGCGTCCAGTATTACATACTGCTTCTACAACCGCTAAACAGCACTAAAGCCGCAGCTGCTGCAACGACAACAGTGACAAAGAGCAACCATATAATTTAAAATTAAAATATTCAACCGGGATACTCACAACTGTACCCGAATTTTCGCTTCAAAGTTTATTATTAACCAGAATTCAGCATATGAGAGCACTGCCACAGCAGGAGCATTACGCGGGCATATGCTCTTGAGGTGGTAGTTTCGTATGTGCAGCTTTTTTTGATGAGCTGTTACTCGGTTGTCTTAGAAGCTATTTATTAGCGGTTTTTTGCGTTTTAATGATCAAAAATGGTACCGTAAGCTCATGCATTTGCTTTGTTGACAATTTTGACAGTTTATCCAAGACGCTGTGAAAAATCTCAAATTTTGCATTTTTTCATGTTTTTGCGCCATGTTTGATTATAGAATGAACATGATGAAGTTTAATTCCAATTTAGTCTAAATTCACTGGTAGGTGTCTCAATACATGCATAGTTTCACTTGGATAAGTTTTCAAAATGCTTCGGTACTTTAAATCTAAGCTTCAAAACAGAACTTTTTTGAATTTCGTAAAACTTTATGGCTTGAGAAAACAAAAAGTACAATGCCTATCAATAATTGCAAAAAAAGAATCTAGACATTTTAGTTTTCTTCATTTTGGTTAAATAGTATGAATATAGACTGCACACATAATCAGCAAATTGACACTTTCGAGTACATGACGTATATTTTAGTATAATGAACTCGTATGCGTTGCCATGTAAAATGAATTGTATGTGAAAATCAGACAACAGGATATCTGTATTTAATCATACCATCAGATCGAATTGTATAGCCATGTGTGTGAACTGAACTACCGTAGTATTTTTGTGTAAAACTTAGTAGTCACCAAGAGCATTTTTATTTTCGCTTTTTTATGTTTTCTTCATTACAAGACTTCCGTTCTTTGAAGCGGAGCGCAGTATATATAATAAATGCAAAGTTGAATATAAGGGATACAGAGACGGCAGCAATGACGCTTCAAGGCTGTAGAATTAGTGAAAATAAATGGTAGGCTGATTCTTAAATGTGACACGTCTCCTCGGATTGCGGCCGAAATCGCATGAATTAATGGAGTTGTAAACAGCGTTACGGTTCCAAGTGAGAGCGGGTTTTGTACGATCGATGGAGACTTTTGTAAGGGTGCCATTGAGAGACAAAGTTATTGTTTTGTCGTTTTTCTCAAGGATTTGGTAAGGACCGGCATAAGGCCGTTCTAGTTTTGAGTGAAGCACGGGCTTCTGTAGCCACGCAAGATTGCCATAACTGAAGTCTGGGAGATAAGATGTTTTACGATATTGGCGCACGGGGGGTTGGAAGTTGGAAACTTGAGCGAATAGATCGGAGACGCATTGTGAGGCTGAGTTGTATGACTTAGTCTGGTTAAAGAAGTCTCCTGGCAGTGATAGTTCAGTCCCATACACCATCTGCGTAGGGGAATGGCCGTGTGAGCCTACCGTAGATCGCAGACCCAATAAAAGGAGAGGTAAGGAATCGTGCCAGTTCTTTTTGTCACAAACGGCGCGAAAAGAGTTCTTTAAAGTTCGGTGGAATCGTTCCACCATGCCGTTACACTGAGGATGATATGTTGTAGTACGGCGATGCTGAATACCGAGTCTTTGTAATAGTTCAGCCCAAAGTTTTGATTCAAACTGTGGGCCACGGTCAGATATAATCACTGAAGGCACACCAAAACGGCCAACCCAGTTAGAAATGAAAGCTTTTGCGGCAACTTCCGAGCTAGTGGTCGACAAAGGTATGGCTTCAGGCCACGATGTGAAACGATCTATAATCGTCAGCAAATACCTGCAGTTTCGAGAAGGTGGCAGGGGGCCAACCAAGTCGATATGCACGGTGTGGAATCTTGCCACTGTCGGAATAGTGCTGATCGGAGATGATGTGTGCCGCATGATCTTCGACGCTTGACAGTCATTGCAAGAGCAAACGAAGGTTTTTATATCGCGATGCATGCTTGGCCAAACATATCGTGCAGAGACAAGCTTTGTGGTGGCGCGTATACCGGAATGAGCTAGCTTATGGAAATTTTCAATGGTAGATTTTTGCAGAGAGTGAGGAAGATAGGGTCGTTTCTTGTCATCGCAGATAACATTTGCACCATTCGAGTTCAGTTCCGTTAATGGCAAGGATGTTGCCTTAAAGAATCGCTGTAGGACTGGATCTTCAGATTGTGCTTTTGCAAGTTTCACGTCGTCGTTGAGAGTCAGAGCTGCTACAGATCTTGAAAGAGTATCTGCTACTACGTTTTCGGCTCCAGCTATGTATTGAAGTTCACAGCAGAACTCCGATATGTAAGAAATCCATCGAGTTTGTTGAGGGGATGGGTTTTTTATCTGAAATATGCGTAGTAATGGCTTGTGATCTGTTCTAATAGTGATAGGTTGTCCCACCAACCAATGAAAATGCTTCAAGGCTAGAAAAATGGCGAGCAGCTCTCGATCAAACGCAGACTTTTGAGATTCAATAGCTGATAGCTTTTTCGAAAAGAATTCGAGAGGTTCCAAAGAGGTGCCATTTAGTTGGTGAAGGGATGCCCCAACGGCACGTTGAGAGGCATCAGTGGTAAAAATCAACTTGGCGTCTGGGATAGGATGAACTAGCAAGGTTCTTTCTGCTAATCTCTCCTTGAGCGTTTCGAAGGATGTCTGAGCTGTGGAATTCCATTGAAAAGAAGAGCCTTGTTTAGTCATGTCTGTGAGAGAAGATGCTAGTGCTGCAAAATTTGGAACAAATCTGTGGTAGAAACCCATCATGCCGAGGAATCGACGCAGATCCTTTTCATCCTTTGGCTGAGGGATGTCGAGAATAGCTTGAACCTTGGATTTTATTGGACGCGTGCCTTCTGAACTTATTTCAAAGCCTAGATAAACTGCAGTTGATAAAAGGAACTTGCATTTCTTGATGTTAACTCGCATGTTGTATTTCTTTAATCGGTCTAAAACTGTCTGGAGATGGTGAAAGTGTGTTTTGATATCTGGACTGGCTATTATAATATCGTCGATGTAACCTCTAGCGCAGGGTATGTCTTTGAGAATTGTGTCCGTGCAGCGCTAAAAGGTCTGAGATGCATTACGTAATCCAAAGGGCATATAATCGAAACAGAAGCTGCCAAATGGGGTTGTTATAGCAGTTTTTGGAATATCTTCAGGAGCCATTTTGATTTGGTAAAACGCCTTCTGCAGATCTAGCATGCAGAAGACGTGACAGCCGCGAAAAGATTGTGTGATTTCTTCTATTCTTGGCATTGGATAGCGATCTGGTAGAGTTTGGCTGTTCAGAGCTCGATAGTCACCGCATGGACGGAGGCTACCGTCTGGCTTGACAACAACATGAAGCGGTGTCGCCCATGGTGATTCTTCTCTGTGACAAGTGCCTTGTTGCTCCATGGATAGAAATTTGTCTTGTGCTGCTTGGAGTTTTTGGCCAAAAAGTCGTCTGGGGCGACTAAAACAGGGCGGTCCACTTGTGACGATGTGGTGTTTCACTGGTAAGGTGACGGGTTTTTGAGGCGATCTAGACTCGGTCAGAACGTCATATTGATGGATCAGTCTCTTGAGGCGCTGTGCGTCTGCTTGAGCTAACACGGGAGATGCTGCTATGGAGGAAATTGATCGAGGAACAGGAGTGTCGGCTACTGCATCTGACACAGAACCAGATGCAGAATCTATGACCCTTCGCGAGTAACAGTCGACAAGTAAATTATAGTGAGCTAGAAAATCGTCTCCGAGAATGGGACGCTGAGGCTGAACCTCGGCTACATAAAATTTCCAAGTGAAGTTTTTGGGCAAACCGATGATGCTAAAAGTCAAATACGAGCAGCCGTGAACAGCGATAGAAGAACCGTTAGCAGCTCTGAAAGGGTCAATATGCTTTTTTTCGTGAACAGGAAGTTTGTAAGGAGGTAAGCAACTGACCATACTTCCAGTGTCCGCGAGAAATAAACCAATTTCTGGTGCAGCGACGATCACTGAATTGACCCCGACGCTTGCTGCAACAACGACGGGGTTGTGGAGTTTCCCGACAGCTGACTTTGTGAGTAGTTACACGGAGGTGCACATTTGCGGGCGTCACGACCAAACTTGAAATGATACCAACAGTGTTTACCATCAGGATTAAAATTTCGGCTTTGTGAAAGAGTGCGGGATCGTTGACGGTAAGCTTGACCTCGACTGTGGCGGTGATTGGTCTCGATTGCTTGTATTTGGCAAAATAATTGCTCTACTTGACTTAGCAAATGTCTTTGATTTTCCTCAATGAGACTTATTGTTTGATCAACTTGTCGAGGACAAAAAGAATCGACGGTAGCAACTTTGTGAACTGTAGGTATTTGTTCAGTGAGTTTGTCCGCAGTTTCTGCAATTTTTTCTATAGATAGTTCAGACAAAGAAGTTAGAATGAGCCTGACGCCTTCTGGCATCATCTCAATGAAACGTAGTCTGACAATGTCTGGATTCTTTGGTGCCAAACGTTGCAGATGTCTTAAGGCAGCGGATGGTTTTCTATCGCCCAATTCTTGGTCAGCGAGTAACTGTTTGAGGCAGTGAGTGTCACTTTCAGACATGTTCAGGATCAATTGTTTCTTTATTTCCCCGAACGATTTAGTAAGGTCAATCCCCGCTTCTAGGATAACATCAGTTGAAAGGACTGCCAGTAGACTTTGCTTGCGAACTTGCTCCGGCTTTCCTTCTAGCAGTTGCTCAACGTGCTGAAACCATAGGCGTGTGTCTTTGGGATAAAAGTCAGGCAGTTTGACGCGACGAATCGTATCAACGGTAGCCGCTGGTGCATCAGCGGGTACGGCAGGAACATTGATGTCGATGAGAGAATTGTTCGCACGACGGAGCTGAGCAGGCACAGCCCCTGCAGGGATTCTTGCAGGGTGAAGAAGAAAGTGCTCAACAACGTGCTGGTTTTCCTTCTGAAGTTCTTCAATCACGGTCTCGAGCGTTGGTGGTAGCACAAAACCGGAATCGTTAGCGTGAAGAAAAGACAAAACTTGTTCAAGCAGAGCTATGTCATAGCTAGCGTAGTTGACAGGGGGGCCTGGATTACTTTCAATGTCTCCAGAAATAATTAAAAGTAATTTAAGCGCCCCTGAGTGTCTAACAGAGAGGCCTGATGGACCCCATGCGATGCCAAAAGTAGTGAAAGAGTACTTTTTGCAAAACTCGAAACGGGTGAAGAGTACCTGACACGGAGTTTGGGACAGGAGCAATGAGACAGCAAGGCAGGCTTTCTTGTACCATGGTTTGGTCTCGAGACCGGCATCCGTTGTGATAGTTGGTTCAGAGTAGGCATGGTTGGGTGCTTGGAAGAATAAGAAAATTATGTGGAGAGCAAGGCGTAGTAATAAAAAGTTCATGTTGGCTGTTGACTCCACTGGGTCACCAAATAAAATGAATTGTATGTGAAAATCAGACAACAAGATATCTGTATTTAATCATACCATCAGATCGAATTGTATAGCCATGTGTGTGAACTGAACTACCGTAGTATTTTTGTGTAAAACTTAGTAGTCACCAAGAGCATTTTTATTTTCGCTTTTTTATGTTTTCTTCATT
>JASANF010000918.1:0-29345 GCA_030248245.1 Trissonchulus sp. WLG1_4
AAGCCTCCAAATTAGTTTAGTTTTAGTTATAGATTTGGTAGGAGTTCAATTTTAGTTAAGATTTAGCTACGGTTTTGGTACAACGCTGGATTTTAGTTTAGTTTTAGTTATAGTTTTGGTATAACTGCTGAAAATTAGTTTTACAACTAGTTTTAGTTTTAGTTATGGTATACCAGAACGACACTACTTACAAGCTTCAACGTTTTGCATTGATGATGTTACTGACTGATGCGCTCGTGGTTTGGGGTCATTACTCGCTTTAACTACAAACTCAGCTTAGGTTTTGGCGATGCCCTTGTTGAAACTTCACTAAAAATGGTCATGAAAATAGAATCATTTTAAAAATTTCTGGGAAATCACTCTACAAGTTTCAATGTTTTCGATCAAATGACTGCTTGTAATATGAAATTTAAGATATTCATGTTTACTTGCTATTAATACAAACAATTTATAATTGTAAAGTTTACTGAATGGAACTGCTCAATTATTCGAATTGAAAATTTAGATAATATGTTGCACGAAAAATAAATAATTAGCTTACTTTCAGCTTATCGCATTAAGGGGGTAGTGTCGCGAAAGCAGTCGATTTTGCGTAACTGTAAAACATTTTTAGAAAAAAAAAATAATAATAATAATTCGTTCTTTCTATATTTTGAAAATATATGTTGAGGCAAGTATTTTCGCCAAGTTTCATCAAAGTTGATGCAGTATACTGTTTGCAGTGAGGTCGCTAAGTCGGAAAAATGACGGTTTAAAAACCTATTCACATTCGATTTTTTCGTCACAATTATCAACTTATTTGTTTAGTCTGTTTACATAGACTAAAAGGACATATGTTGTAGTTTGTGTACACAAAATTTAGTGCAAATTGCTTGAGTGGTTGCGGCGTAATACCTGTTTGAACTGTGAAACTGTGCGTAACAGTGAAGTACTCACAGCAATAATGATAAATTGTGAAAAATTTAGACGCTTATTTTAAAATCAAAAGAAAAACGAACCTTCATTTTTCTTTTTTCTTATTTGTGGCAAAAAAACTGTGCGTCGAGACGTTATGTGTACTTCACAAGCTGGCCAATCTGATATCTGGCTTAATTTTTTGAATTTTCATGTCCTTATTGTGTGATGTCTGGCTTACAATCGGTGATTGGTTCAAGATATTGGTAGATATTGGTAGTCTAGTGTCTGGCAGTACTTATTTAACACAGTATAGCATTGGACTAGTTTTTTAGTGAACGTACAAGTTCAAAGCAAAAAGATCTCTTTTTGCAACCTATGAGCAAAACTGCTTTCGCGACACTACCCCCTTAAATAAATTTCCAAAATTTGTTGAGTTTGTCTTTTTAACAAAAAATTGACCACATGATGTGGCAAGTAACTTCGGTTCAATGCCGCAATCAGCTTTCTATGTATAGCGCGAAAGACCAAATTTAGCAGACTGTCAGCAGCCATTTTAATAACTATGAACAGAACTCGAATAGTAATGAGGATGAGAAGGTAACGCCGCCTGCGCCAAGATGATTTTCCGGTCGCGTTGTGGCGTTGAGCGATGATTGGGTGATAATAGTTTGTGTGGCTGGTTCAATAATAATCACTGGCGGGGTTTTGACTAGCAATAATGTTTGCAGGAAGAAGCGGGTGTGTTAGTCTTGGCAGAAAGATGGATCTAGAAGAAATTCAAAAACAAAAAAGAAGTAGAACCTAGATCATGATGATTGTTTCAGAGCTGGAAGTCCCACTTGACTGGAATGTGGTAGGAACCCTGGGCCGGTTGGCGATTTTGCTGGGCGTTGAGCAGGCGGCGGTATGGCAGTGGGCTCTTCATCTCGCTGGCTTCGATCTTCTCCGACAGCTTCTGGTTGAGACGCCCGGTGCGTTTTCGAGCGTCCAAACTGGTAGATTTGGTCGACCCAAGCGGTTGGTGTGTACTTCGGCAGGCCGCCACAGAGCTTTAGGCTATCGTTCTGAATGCGTTGGAGCTTGGAGGTGTATTTGGTTGCTGAGAGCAGCGCAGTTCCACGCAATGGCTCCGTATTTCAGGACAGGCCGGAGGCGGGGGTCGATGCTTGCGCCACGCAGTGACTAGAGGACCCTGTACTTAAGTATTACATAGGTCAAAGGTCTTTTCACGAAGGCTTGATAAAAACAACTACATGCGAAGTCCATAGTTAACCCGAACAAACCTCCCAATAAAATTGCTCTAATTATGTCAGTTTATTCACCCGTAGAACACTCAGAAATGTCTAGCTAGTTACTAGTAGGCGGTAGTACATATGTACAATATAACTGACCCTTGGTCAATTGGCTTAGGAATTTATTCTTCATGGAGTGTTTTAAGCTCAAGCTTTTTGGTGTGGGTGACTCAGCACAAAAAAAGTTTAGTTTTCTATAAAATAGTTTTATGTATCAAGTAGCCAAAAAATTTAATTCCTTTTTTATTTTTCAGTGTATATTTAACGAAACTTTTTTAAATCAATCAATCATAATATTATCAAGCAAAAATAAACAAAACATTAGATTATTTTGACTGTATGTGCATTTAAAGTCAGTATATAAGTTGTTCAGCTGGCAAAATTCTAAAAAAATCCCGCTATTGTAAAAAGTGTAATTGATTTTTTTAAGTTCTACTTTTTGACCAAACCGTTATTTTGGTGAAGAATATTGAAATTTGTGCGTTTGATTGCTTTTTTAAAAACATTTGTCACTTGGTGTTCCTCTTTAAAGGTCAAAGTAAACCAACAACAAATGTCTTCTTGCTTCATTTTCAATAGCAATATATTTTTCAGTATTCGGCCCTTCACAGTTGCTGAATGTCAAAATGCGCCTATATATTTTCAACCCTATATATAAAGTTTGGCCTGTTAAGTGCAGGTCAAGATGTCAAATCAAGTTCAAGTTAAGTTCAATTGTCCACTTTGTGAACTACAAACAGAACAACGCTTCATGTGTAACTTTATATATCTGATGTTTTATATAAATTTGACTTATAAATGCTATAGGTCCGAATTGAGCTTTTTAGCTGTTGCGCCATTTTGAACATAATTATAGTAGACTTTTTGCGCAGCAGTTGTTAGTTAGCAATGAAAATAATTTACGCGCCACAATGTCTTGACAGCCGTGCGTTGAAGTTTTATTGTTGGAAGAGGTATTCACTGTTCTTCTGAAGTTTGTTCGTCTTCAATGTTAGTGCTAATTAATTCTGAGGTTTCAACTTAGGTTAATGATCGGTTTTTGCTCGAAAAAGTTGGTTTTAACCAACAAACTAGCTATTGCTGATTCGCAGTTTGGGTTTTTTAGAGGTTCTAAATTCGTCTTTTGTCATGTGCTTTAGTTGGCACATATTAGCGGGACCAAAAAGGTCAACTGTCAGCATGAAATGAACCGAACCTTTTAGGCCCGGGTCATACTTTTTCATATTCTTTTTCCCATAATTTTTAAGTCACAAAAGTTGTGTGGCAAATTGAGATTTTTTTACTTGATTTGAGCTGATTTCAGTTATATGCCAAAGATATCAAAAGTTTGTGTTGTTTTCACACAGCAGTTAACAGCTAACAAAAATTGTCCTTGATCCTTTTTCTGTGTTCTAAAGGACAAGAAACGAACCCAATGTATAGGTATATTGCAGAATTGCTATTCCTTTATTTGCATTGAAGAAAAATTGAAAGAAAAAGAAAGAAAATTTTGAAAGAAAGAAAACCGAAAAAAATTGAAAGAAAGAAAATTTGAAAGAAATTGGTTTCCACTGCTAAATAAAGACAATTAATAGCAGCTGTTTCGTAACTTTGAAGACAAATAACGTTCAGTGCCTGCTTTAACACAACAGCTGCCCCCTGACCCGTCGGAAAAACGGAAGGAAATGCATTTGAAGAAGTTTCCAATTTTCTTGCAAGAAAGAAAACGGCAAGAAAGAAATTTTAAAGAAAAAGAAAAGAAAATTGTACTGAAATAAAGCACTAGCAATTGACCATATGTAACTTTACTTTTTATTTTTTTCTTTTTCTCTTTCTCTTTCGTGCCAAGAAAGATTACATTTATTTCGTGAAACAATTTCAAATAGAATACGTTGAAATAATAAATGATGATTGGAATTCTTTTAACCACTTTCGAAATTTTAGTTTAATTTAAAGCAATTTGTGCAACCCTTTGGCAATTGTTAAATTTTCAAAATTTTTGTTGGTGTCGATTTTTAATACAGAATTGTGTTCGTTCAGCCTGTAAATTTATGAAAAATTACAAAAATGCTTTATAGGTAGTATTTTTTGTAATTGGACATACGAATAAATTCATTATAGCGTGTGTTTTGTTTACTCACTCTAGAAGGTAATCCACCAATAAATGGTCTAATGTTTTCAGTTTTTTCCCCTTAGCGAGAACGCTGAACTGGCAGTAGTCGCTACAACTCCAATAAAATTTATAGTTTTTTGTCAAAATAAGCACAAAATTATCAAATGTTTACTTTTTTTGACAATATTTGACGCTCTTTCTGTCTTTTTCGGTAATTTTTAACCAACATTTGACCTCAGTTTTGATTGAATATTAGGTATAAATCCCTAAATATAATATTGCAATTTAGGTGGATGGTGGGGGGTAGGTGAAGACTAATTTCCAAATTTATGGCTATAACTTGCTTCGCTTCTAAAAAAATATTTTTTTTATTTTGTCAGATCACCAATGGAATTAATCGAAAAGTGTCTCGGCGAATGGGGTCGTTACCAAGCTTTTATTTACGGCCTATTTATTCTACCATTTGTCGTTATGGGTATTCAAGTGATGGCGTTCACATTTACAGGGGCGATACCCGAAACGCGTTGCATAATCGCCGGATTAGACAATACCTCTAATCCGGATTACGCTAATCCCATTATCCTTGACAACCTAGCCCAGATTTATGGGACCCCCCGTTCGCAGCGTGGGAAACAACTCTATTGCTCTTACTGTCACAATCTAACGGACAATATTCTGTCCAATACCACCTGCAAGAGCAATATGCCAACGAGTACTTGCCAATATGGCTATGTCTACTCCAAACAACAATACTCTTGGACCCTGGCTATGAAACTAAATATGGTTTGCGAAGCCGCATGGAAAAGAGAATTAGCTTCATCTCTGTATATGCTAGGTTTTCTTGTCGGTGCTTTCACGTCGGGAACTTTGGGAGACAGATTTGGTAGACGACCGATTTTCGTTTGGTTTTCATTCGGTGGCGCTATAATTTATCATGTGATCATTTTCGTCCCAAACTTTTATCTTCTCTGTATTTTGCATCTTCTAGGCGGTGCCTTATGTCACGGAGCGTTTATAACCGCTTACGTAATTTCTATGGAACTGATTGGTGGGATATATCGAACTATATGTGGCATTTTCGTGCAATTTTGGTTCGCCTTAGGGTATATATTTGTAGGCCCCATGGCCTATCTTATACGAGATTACCAATATCTGCAACTGGTGCTATCAATTCCCGCGCTTTTTTTGCTACCATATTATTGGCTTACCCCCGAGTCTATTAGGTGGCAAGTGGTTGAAGGAAAAACAGAAGAAGCCAAAAAAACTTTACTTCGCGCTGCAAAAATGAACGGGCGAGATTTAGAAGAAAGTACTCTGGAAACTATGTTAAAAATAAAAGATGAGGTAAAAAATTAGGATTTTGATTTTGAGTGCAGACTCGGGACCAAATCCTATATCCGGCACTTATCTTAGAATCCGGCGCCGCTATTCCCAAACAGCGCCGAATATGGTACGGTCCTGTCACCTGTGGGAAGCAGCTTTTTGACTTGTTCATTCCTGTGGGGCCAGCATAAAATATTCGGAAAAAAGGGTGCCGGATTTTTATTTAAGTGCCGGATATAGGATTTGGGCCTTGAGGTATAATGTGATATTAAAATATGAGCTTAGACAACGTTTTGCAAAACTGTCTATTACATTTTTTACAATAGAATAGCCGGAATTCACAAAGTGCCTAATTTTTCTTTAAGTTGCACTGAAATTATGAGTCGGATTGCATAAAATTAGGTCAGTCTTTGGCAAAGTTTAATTGAAATTAATTTATAAGTTTAATCAATTTATCAATTAAATTAATATTATCTTTTAACCAATCTAGTAAGACAGTTAAATTTAGTAGTAATCTAATTAATATGTAAACTTGCAATATGTAAACTAAGTCTGACAAACAAGGCTTTATTCAAGACAGGGGCTTTAATCAAGACAGGGGCTTCATTAAAGACAGGGGCTTTATTCAAGTCAGGGGCTTTATTCAAGACAGGTGCTGTATTCAAAACAAGGCATAATTCAAGCAAGAGCGGGGCTCTATTCGAGACATTACGGCATGTCTAATTCCATAATCGATTCTGTTGCAGCCGTCCTCAGCGACTATCGTGGACTTGTTTCGCCACGGCCCTTTGGCGCGAACCACCCTGATCATTTTCTACGCCTGGTTCTGTTGTTCGATGACCTACTACGGCCTGTCGCTCAACACCAGCGATTTGCCAGGGGACGACTACACCAACTTCATTCTCTCGGGGGTCGTGGAGATTCCCGCCTTTTTCATATCGGTCCTCATGATAGAGAAAATAGGGCGCAAGGTTACCATGGTAACCCTGTTGGGGTTGTCGGGGGCGTGTATCATTGCCAGTGCTGCCATAAGCGACCCTAATTTGTCGTGGCTGACGGTGACTTTCGCTTGTATTGGAAAAAGCGCGGCCGCAGGTGCTTTTGCGGTTGTCTTTAATTATTCTGCGGAGTTGTTCCCTACCGTAACCCGACACGCGGGTATAGGAGGAGCTTCAGCTTGCGCCCGAGTAGCATCGTTTTTAGCTCCTCAAATTTACCTACTGGGTCTCTATTTTAAACCCTGGCTGCCGTTTTTGGTTTACGGTTGCGTGGCTTCCATTGGAGCTATAGCGTGCCTGTTTTTGCCGGAAACCCTAAATAAACCTCTGCCCGAAACCATAGAAGATGGCGTTCAATTGTCCAGAATAAAGTTTAATCTTAAAAAAAGTGCAAGCGAACGACAGTCGACTCTAAAAGGAGATAATTTGTGATTGTATGTAGCTACCTAATTATCTGTTTTACTGTATGAGTAATACTTGTTAATTTAGCTAACAATTGTAGCATATATTATTGTAATACTTAATAAAATTTTTTATAGAATGTTTATTAAATTTGTCAAATTAATGTAGCTCACATTAGTTTCAACAAGAGTACATAATGGCTGTACTGATGTATTCTATTATGTACTCTTGGTTTCAACAACTAAATCCGTGTTGCTTTTTATGGTCGTTATGCCAGCAACTCGCGCAACTGAAAATATTATATAACGAGCTACGGTTCAGGTACATAGCACCAAGAGTACATAATAGCGTCAGACTCTATATAGAAGAAGAGTGAGACATTCTCCAGCATGTCTGTGTTCCAGCACAGGCAGATGCGCTGGTCGTTTTCAGGCTACATGTTGACATTCTATGCAACATGTGGCTGACCAATCAGCGCATAGATTCCCTGCGTAACACACTTTAGTATATAATCGCTGATGCGTTGATAAGCATTAAGATAAGGATAATAGCTTAATAACTCATTATTTATTCATAGTCTGCTTGCAAAAGCATTAAAAAAGGTTTGCAAATACTTCTAGGGATATTTTGGCAAACTTTCAGCGAAATTGATTGAGAAACTTTTGAGATACCTATAAACTTTTCTGAATTTCTTCAAAGTTTCTCAATCTATTTCGCAGAAAGTTTGCCAAAATATCCCCAAAGGTATTTGCAAACCTTTTTTAATGTTTGTACAAGCAGACTATGAATAAATAATGAGTTATTAACCTTTAACCTTTTCCCGTTTTATGATTGGAGCACGTGCACAGGCGTCTTCCAATCAGAGAATAGAAGCTTGTTTCTGATTGGCCAGTCACATGTTGCATAGAATGTCAACATGTCGCCTGAAAACGACAACCGCATCTGCCCGTGCTAGAACACAGGCAGGCTGGAGAATGTCTCACTCTTCTTCTATATAGAGTCTGACGCTATTATGTACTCTTGATAGCACTATAGCAGTGTGCAAATAGACTATAAATTACTAATGGTTTCATACATTTGGTTTGGGCTAGTGTTGTTTTAGGTCCTGTTCACACAGACGTACTGTTTACTTTTTACTTCATAGTTTTTACTTTTACTTTATACTTTTTACTTTTGCAAAAGTGTTCACATAGGCTTACTTTTTACTTAAGGAAGATCGCATTCAATTGGCTGGCTTTGGCGCGCTTGTATGTCAAAAAGCAAATCTAACCAATAAAAATGAAGCTCAATAGGCGGAGCTTTTGTTAGAGCATTCTGATTAGCTTGATTGTAAAAGTAAAAAGTAAAAAGTAGAGCGAGTTTCTACTTTTACTTTTGGCCAAAAGTAAAAAATAAAAGTACGTTCTGTATGAACCGAAATTTTTACTTTTGGCCCAAACGTAAAAAGTAAAAAGTAAAAAGTACGTCTGTGTGAACCGTTCTTTATGTAGTATACTATTTCTAATACTAAAACTAGTTTAAGTATATGATAGTAAATTGATATACTGATACAAATTGGCTATACTATAACTATACTAAAACTAAATTATATTCACGTTGCGATACTAAAACTGTATCGAAACTACGTAAACTAATTTCAGAGCGATATGTAACTAAAACTAAACCATTTTGGATAATACCAAAACTAGTTTTAGTACACAAAACTAGATGTAGTAAGCATGTTGCCTGCCTCGCTTTCTGATGTGGTTGGCAGTCCAAGCCACTTGGCCACTGGCTCATTTTATACGGATACCTAAGGGTCTTATCCAGAATTGGATTTATCGAATTAGATTTAAGTTCATTTCATACAGCGTCAATTACATGTAATTTATTGAAACTTGGCACACACCGAGGAACTGTATGAGCCATGTGGGGCGAAATTTCAGCCGGCTATTTTCATTTTGTGCTGCGCTATTAGCAAAATTAATTAAATCTAATCCGTTAAATCCAATTTTGGATAAGGGCCCAAGATACGTATTCTCGTGAACAAAGTCATTCTATGAAACATCAGTCTGCTGGGTTTCGATGATCTGACATACCTAGTACGATTACAATTATATTGGTAGTTCTAAAACTACGGTGGAAAGGAAATAGTTAAAGTATGTACATATATGTGCATGCATACTGAAGAATTACCTGAGTAAATGCCAACTGTAGGAAACCATTAGTAATTTCCAGTTTTTTGCAACTGCTATGTACATATGTACCTGAACTGCAGCTCGTAATTTCACTTTTGCGAGTTGCTGGCATAGCGACCATAAACAAGCAACAGTTAGCTGCACAGGAAAAACAGCAAGGATTTTAAAGTTGTTCGTCATACTTGACAAAAAACCTGTTGCGAGCCAATTTTTGTTATAACTATAAACATTCGTCAAAATCCAAAATTCTGTTGGAAACATCCTTTTAATGAAGACTGAGGCACGATGCCGCAGAAAGCAGAATAAAGCTACTTGACTTTGCCGAAGCACAGAGCTGGATTCAATTCATGCAAAATGGTTGAAGGCAAAGCCTCAAAAGCTGCCATTAAGTTTTCTACCAAAAACAGTTTGTAAATTTCACTTGTTGACTTGTGCAGGTCCATGGAAAGTAGAAATACGGTTAAAGGTTGCAAACATATGCTAACAGAATACATGTGCACACTGCACACTATTTTACACTGCCAGCCAGCTAAGCCGAGACAATGCCTTGAAACATCATAACGCCCTGAAGGCTATCCAAAAACAATTCCTTTTTTACTTTAAACTTTGGCCTACATACCTTCACTTCTAAAAACACTAAAAAAGCTATTTTGAAGGAGTCTGTCATACCTCAGAAACTCCAGGTTTGTGGCTACCGATATTGCAGTCGTCAATTATTATTTCAATGTATTCTACAAATTTATCTTTCTGGAAGCTTTTTCTGGAAGAGAAAAGCAAGTAAAGTTACATATGATCAATTAATTCTGGGACAGTATTCTCAAAATTACGTATAGGTCAAGTTGGGCTAAGTTTACCCACAGTTAAGGTGAAGGTAAAGTTAATTCTGTGGGTAAAGATGAAGTTAAATTTGAAAACAAGGTTAACATCGACGGTTGAGGTTAAAAATTTACTTTAGCTGCGAAACAAGATAAAGCACTTTTCTGGCCCGAACAGTAAAGGTAACCTTAGCTATAGGTTAGTTTTTGTCATTGTTTGAGAATACGACTTTACCTTTACCTTACCTGTGAGTAAAGTTACTTTATTTACTTTATCTTACTTGTCCGTTAGAATACAAATAAGGGACAGGGACAATTTTTATTAGCCGCTGCGCAAAAAGAAAAGTTATATTTTTTGGCATACAACAGCTCAAACCAAGTAAATCGCTCAATTTCCCGCGCACTTTTTATGACTTCTAAATCAAGCGGACAAGCATAAGGAAAAGTACGACCTGTGCTTAAGGGTCGATTCATACTACCGTTATGTTAATAATTAATACTAATATTAAAAATCAGTATTTAAAATACTTTTAATATTAATAATTTTATTAATATTAAATTAACAATGAATTTGGAATTTTATTTATATTAGTATAAATTAAAAAATATTTCAGGAATCGCATTTATATTAATATTAAATTAAAACAAAAATTGCAAACTTTATTTATATTAATACATACCTATTAAATTAAAAATATTTTACAAAGTGTATTTATATTAATATTAATAAAATATTATATTTTATTAATATTAATTAAAATAAATTCCATTATTAAATTAACGTTAATTACTGACAGATGACACTTTTGCTGGTTAGGCTACCCTGCGTCAGCCACCTAAAGCACACGACAAAAACCGAATTTAGAACTGCTAAAAATAAAAAACACAAACGGACAATTAGCAATGGCTGGCTTGTTTGGTAAAACCAACTTTTTGAGTAGAAACCGAACATTAAGCCAAGTCAAAACGTCGAAATTAATTGACACAAACACTGGAACAAACATCAGGGGACCAGTGAATACCTATTCCAACGAAACCTTAACACACGGTTGTCAACAAAACATTGTTCCGCGTATATTATTTTCATTGCAAGCAACTGTTGCGCAAAACCGCTTCTATCAAAACTATCAAAATCAGTATCTATTTCGTAATTATTTCGTTTAAATCAGTATTATTTAAACTGCAGTTGTTAGTTCAGTTCATCAAAGTAACAGTTCATCTACATACCGTAACCCTATAGTGATGCGTAACTGGGACCGTATATACAGTAAACCTTACCTGCAGCGTGGGGAAAAACTGTACTGTTCTTACTGTAGCGAGCTTAATGCGTCAATCGAAATCAACAAAAGTGCCCTATGTCTAGAAAAGGATAGCATCCCTTGCGCGGATGGATATATTTTCGATACCGAACAGTATCGATAAACCTTAGCGGCAGAATTCGAGATGAATTGCCCCCCTGGAGCGTGGAAGCGCGAATTAGCATCATCGTTTTACATGCTCGGTTTTGTAGTCGGTGCTATAACGGCAGGACTTCTAAGGGATAAATTCGGTCGAAGGCCTGTTTTTTGGCCTACTCTTTTTTTGGTATCCTTACTTACCATTCAATTATTATCGTACCCTATTTCCCCGCACTTTGTTTTTTGCATTTTCTTAACGGTGCTTTATGTCACGGGGCTTATAAAACAGCGTACGTTATTGCCATGGAGCTTATTGGTGGTTTTAATTTAAACCGGTATTATGGGCTGGTTGATTCAAGATTAGCAATTATTGCAGTTGGCTGTTTCAATACTTTCTTTGTTGTTAATTCCGTTATTTTTGGATAATCCCCGAATTTGTGAGGTGGCAGATTTTGAAAGGACAAACTGATTTGGCAAAAAATACGCTACTGAAAGCTGTCAAATTTATTGGTATCAAAGTGCACGCTTCTGCTACTGAAAATTTGACTGTAAAGCCATTGCAAGTATATATTATTATATTTTATTTATTTTTTTAGTAGTCATAAATGGCTAACTTGGTTTCAAAAGGAGAGGTTTTGTCATTTCTTCATACAACTCAATTGTTACTATATATTCAATACAGCATAACATCTACTGAAATTTTATTATTGCACTGCTTACACATAAGCATCAGCAAAAGGAGTAGAGTAGCATGAACATCTAAAGGCCGGTTCACACGAGGCAATTTGCACGCGAATTTCAAGCAACCAACCACCAGGCAACGTCCAAGCAACGCGCGTTGCTTGAAAATCGCCTCGTGTGAACGTGCAGGCAATTTCCAGGCAACCAACATTTTTCAGTCGCGACGTGCGCGACTTTTTCAGGCAACGTGCAGGCAACGGGCAATCGTTTTCAGCAATAAAACGAGTGCCAATTTGAAATTTACGCGGGCTCAAATGTAATTGGCTGTTGCCTGCAGGTTGGCTGGTGATCGGTTGCTTGAAAATTGCGTTGTGTGAACGTATTTTCCCAAGCAATTTCCAGGCAACGCCCGTTGCTTGTAGATTGCCTGGAAGTCGCGTTGCCTGCGCGTTGCCTCGTGTGAACCGGCCTTAAGGTGTTAGTGTCGCCAAAGCAGTTTTGCTCATAGGTTGTGAAAAGAGAGTTTTTTGCTTTGAAATTGTACGTTCTCTGAGAAACTACATAGTCCAATGCGGGTCATGGTGTCAAATACTGCCAGACACTAGACTTCCAATATCTACAAATATCTTGAACCAATCACCATTAGTAAGCCAGACATCACACAATAGTGATATAAAAGTTCAACAAATCAAGCCAGACATCAGATTGGCCTTGTGAAGTACACGTAATGTGTGGACGCAGAATTTTTTGCCAGCAATAATAAAAAAGAAAAATCCAACTACCTTGTTCTTTAAATTGGAAATAAGCTTCTCGATTTGTCGTAATTTATCATTATTGCTGTAAGTACTTCAACGTTTACTCACAGTTTCACACTTTCACAGTTCAAACAGGTATTAAAACACAACCACTGAAGCAATTTGCATTAAATTTTGTGTGCATAAACTGTAGTCTGACCAAAAAAAATGTAGGTAGGTATGTATCGAACTTCATTGCTTCATAGCAACTTAGTCGTTTGAGGTAACCCCCATAATGTATATATCATTCGAAAGCATTTTTGCTGGAGATTTTTGTGAAATTAACATATTTTAAAAATTAGTGCTAAAAATTGTAATTTAAATAAAGTTGTTTTTTTCGCCTAATTATTTTAAACCTATGTATTATATATCATTCGATAGCCCTTAACATTCTGCGTCGAACGATATATACAACACGACTATAGCATGCACCTGTCAAAATTTAGCTATTTTTTCATTTTTGATTTTTCCATTGAAAAACGGAGTTTTAATCGCTGTAACTAATGCTGCCGGTTCGGTTCCGGTTCCAAAACTACTGCCGGTTCGGTTCCGGTTCCGGTTCCACCCGGTTCCAGTGGAACGGATTTCATCTCTAATTTCAACGACGAACATTTTGCTTCGACAAATCGGGCCCAGATGTACGTAAAAGCAAATCGGAAAATTAAGTGAAAGTCTATTCATATGAGGAAACGTTGTCCTTAAACACTGGTTCACAAGCAAAACTATCAGTAAAGCCTGTTTCACACGAGGGCGCATTTTGCTCCATGGCGCGTTGCATGCAACGCGCCATGCAACGCGCCATGGCGCATTACATGGCGCATTGCATGGCGCATTTCATGGCGCATTACATGGCGCATTACATGGCGAATTACCTGGCGCATTCCATGGCGCATTCCATGGCGCATTACATGGCGCATTCCAGGGCGCATTACATGGCGCATTTCATGGCGCGTTGCATGGCGCATTACATGGCGCATTATTTCACACGTGGACGCACGCTATGGAGCATTCTACGAAATAATATTCTAAATCGTTCAATGCTCAATTTTTGAAATTTTATTGGACATAGCCTGTTTGTTTGTTATTATAAATACACATAATAATAATAATAAACATATTTTTTATAGATATATAATATTTATCATAAAACAAATTTTAAATTAAGGTATTTTTATGAAATAATACAGATGTATTTAAAAATTATGAAGATTTATATAAGCAAGTATAGTATTACTATTATTCTAAAAAATAATGTCTAAATAAGCAGCATTGAAAACATTCTATTTTGGCACAATGCCTAAAAATATCACCTGCAACATTCCATCTTAAACGGCCAAAATAAATTATATTAACGTAACGTAAGTAATATTAACGTGATATTAGGTAGCTACTTTGTATTTATTTATAAATCAAACGTAATTTATAAACGTAAATAAAAATTTAACAAGTACCATAATTTTTTCATATTATTATTTAATAGTAAAGTTATTAATAGTAAATAAATAATGTTAATTTTAGTGTAATTAGTCATCACACTGATTGAAAAATGAAGTTTTATTAAACCTAAGTTAGGCGTACTAATAAAATTTAGCTACAGTAGGCGGGGCTAAGCAAACTAGTCGAGTAACAGCTGCTTCTGATTGGCCGCTGAATGCTATGCGCCATGAAAATTGCAAAAAATTTGATTTTGCGCCATGAAAAATTTTCAATGGGAAAATTTCATGGCGCGTTGCATGCAACGCGCCATGCAACGCGCCATGAAATGCGCCATGTAATGCGCCATGAAATGCGCCATGTAATGCGCCATGCAATGCGCCATGTAATGCGCCATGTAATGCGCCATGCAATGCGCCATGTAATGCGCCATGGAATGCGCCATGGAATGCGCCATGCAATGCGCCATGTAATGCGCCATGAAATGCGCCATCAAATGCGCCATGAAATGCGCCCTCGTGTGAAACAGGCTTTACCTTCGTGATTAGTTCGTTTAATTAGAACCCTGAGAAAAACAGGTGGCGTGAATTTCTGGACTATTCACTGTATATACTTTTAATTCTTGCAATTCGTCCTTTTAGTAATAAAATCGCGTATATCTTGTTGACTCAGGGTTCAGCAATTTTTAGTCAGACTGTAGTCACTTTTTTGCAGTTTTAAATTTCTTCAGCTTTATCATTCGTCTAGTAGTGTCACAATTATAACTGTTTCCTGTGCCTGTTCAATAATTACTGTCTGCTTGTAGTTGAATAAACAAATTGTCGGAGACTTAACAAAATTTGAAACTATTGAGAATTTTTGTTTTTGATAATAAACAAAGATAACATGGTAAACTTCTAACTACCAAAATAAGCGCCTGAACCAACTTCCGTGCCTATCAACAGGTACAATTGATAAGAAGCTTTTCAATGTCAACAGTTATATAGCTTATAGGTAGATATATTGAAACAACGTGTGACACAGTTTTCTGAATGTATAGATTCTTGCGGCAGATTGCATAAAGGCAGTCTTAGCTTAGTCTTGCTAAGCACAGTCTAAGGGCAACATTCTAACCTTCTACGTGTAGAATTTTTCGTTACGATGTTCTAAATTACTGTAATTGAACCGCTTAGACTGGTTTTATGCATTGACCTTTGTTGTCTGGTCAATACTTGTCCGTAACAAATTGTCCATAAGCCAGTTTCGAAAAACTTATATGGATATGGGCGAGACGTTTCGAACTAAAATCTGACCAAAGATTGCTGGACGCTGTGACAAAAAGAAACACGTCATTTTATAACGAAAACAACAAATTTTCAGCATCAAGTGTACAACGTACAACTATACAACAACAAAAGTACAACAGCTGTACAACAACAAAGTACAAGTGTAGTCCTAAACATCACGCCACTTCTTCTGTCTCAGGGACTACCATTCTTTGGTCAGATCAAGAGTACATAATAGCGTCTCACTCTATATAGAAGAAGAGTGAGACACTCTCCAGCCTGCCTGTGTTCTAGAACAAGCAGATGCGCTGATCGTTCTCAGGCTACATGTTGACATTCTGTGCAACATGTGGCTGGCCAATCAGCGCGTAAACTCTGTGCGTAACACACTTTAATACATAATCGCTGATCGTTGATAAGCATTAAGATAGGGATAAAAGCTTAATAACTCATTATTTATTCATAGTCTGCTTGCAAAAACATTAAAAAAACGTTTGCAAATTCCTTTAGGGATATTTGGGCAAACTTGATTGAGAAACTTTTGAGATACATGCATATGTATAAACTTTTCTAAGTTTCTTAAAAGTTTGTCAATTAATTTCGCTGAAAGATTGCCAAAATATCCCCAAAGGTATTTGCAAACCTTTTTAATGTTTTTGCAAGCAGACTATAAATGAATAATGCGTTATTAACCTTATCCTGTTTTATGATTGGAGCACGTGCAAAGGCGTCTGACAATCAGAGAATAGGAGCTCGCTTCTGATTGGCATACCACATGTTGCACAGAATGTCAACATGTAGCCTGAACACGACCAGCGCATCTGCCTGTGCTAGAACACAGGCATGCTGGAGAGTGTCTCACTCTTCTTCTATATAGAGTGAGACGTTATTATGTACTCTTGGTCAGATGTTAGTCTAACAAGCCCAATCTGCGGCAAAACCTTCAGTAAGTATTAAGAATTACTATCAAATAAGCTGACCAGTGGGTCAGCTAAAACCTGTTGTGCAGCAATTAATTATCTTACTGCAAAATGTGTATGCAAAATATTAAACACGTTTTTGTCTTGCAATAAGTTGTTTATGTAAAAATTTAAAATTGTTTTTATCTTACAACAAATTAGGCAAGCCCGAATTTTTCTGCTGAGTAAAGTTTCATATAAGCGTTACCGAGATGAACCCGTTATAACTGGTGACGCGAACTATTTATCATAACTGTTTCAAGAGACACAACGTTAAATACATTGGTAAACAGTACGCATCCAAATACGCAATCCAGTACGACATCAAACGTATGTATGAGATTTTAGATTTAAATTCAATTTTATTTTTTCCATTTGAATTGAATTTGAGTGCTCAGACTGACACTTAATTAGATCCGTTTTGCATTTTACATAGTTGATACCTTTTGCATCACCAAATGTTTCTATGAACCCGGTTAGCCTAGTTGGTAGGGCGTCCGATCCGCAAGCGGAAGGTTGATAGTTCGAATCTACTTCCGGAGCTCATTTTTGAAAATTTGAGACGACATTTTCATCTTTAACAGAATACAGTCAATGGGAATGAAGTAGGTCTGCAGTAACTTCAGTGAAGCTGTTAACGACAAATACACTGTAAATCTAGGTGACACACGCACATACACACATGAGCTGATGTTTAACACGCACACAGACGAAACTGTTGCACAGTCTAGTGTTATCTCGCCAGAATCAAAATTAAAGACCTGTTGTGCTGTGGCACAACAGGAAAAACCAGGTTCATTCTTGTCCTTATGTCCTTATCCATTCATTCATCCGTTCATAAAGCAAAGATCTGCAAATTATTTCAGACATCATGTTTACAAAGTTACAAGCACTATGTATTTTTTATCAATTTATATTAGAAAAGTTTAACTTTCTCTTAAAATTTTTGAGTGTATTATTACGTAATGTCACCATTTACATGCATTACCACTTTTATTATATTCAAAACGTAGTGCCATAGTTAAAATTTAATCTTTTTACTTCACGCAGGTTATTATCGACAAAATTTAGGCTCGTTTGTGTAAAAAATCAAAGGAAGTTTTGGACGTTCCTTAAAAAGTCTTGAAAACATTTGACATTGTGAACTTTCAATCACCTTTCGTTCGCAGCTGCCTGGGTTTTAGGCTATTGAATATATTAACGTTAAGTAGAAACAAATTAAGGTTGCGTGTTGCACCTATTTATTTTAAATTTAGCGCAGTTATTTTGGAGCTATTAGAGTGAATTTTTGGAATGTGAGAAAGTTAATTTCAAATATGGTAGCTGCTGTAAGTTAAGATCCGCTTTAACAAAAGCGCTAATTAATTAGAGCCAAGGCTAAAGAAAGGTCGACTCATACTTACAACTGTTTGTCCCGTCGATACTGAAAATAAGTTTTTTATTCCAGAAGAAGACCCGTCTTTCTGAAAAGGAAAATTTTTTTAATAGCCTCGGACAAACGGCTGAAAGTTTGAATCCAACCAGACGCATGAGTAGGGTTATAAAAGTACGAGTATATAATGCCCGCTTCCCACTGCAGGTTTAAGGTTTTAAGGTTTAAGGTTTAAGGTTTAAGGTTTAAAGTTTCATTCACACAGGCATTTTAAGGTTTAACTATATTTGAATGTTGTATATTCATTGGCTGGATGCAGAAGCTCCGCCTACCAACAGCTCGCAACAGAAGCTTCGCGTACAGCTCGTAACTGATTGACTGAATGGAGAAGCGCCGCCTACAGCTCGTAGCAGATTGGCTGAATCTTTAAACCTTAAACCGAAAAGTTAAAATATTTCAACATCGTTAAACCTTAAACCTTAAACCTTAAACGTTAAACCTGCAGTGGAAAGCGGCATGAGTATAAAAAATGTATTTCTGATACTGTATTTTTTCTTTTAGTAGTGATTAAAGTATATGTAGTTCTACCGTCTTATTTCTTATTTCTGTACTTCTTACTTTTGAATTAAATTTTTGACCTTTTGTATCATTTAAAGTTTGTCAGTTCATATCCCTCCAAGTTGAAAATCAAACCTATAAAACCCGACGGTTGACTTCACACCTTTAAACTTAGAACAACCGAAAATTGAAGTTTATAAATCTCTAAAAACTTTTTTAAAACAACATGATTACGACAAGACGTAGAAATTTTAGAAATAAAAAAAATTGCAGATGTGCTTTATTGGCCAGGTGTTGACAAAGTTTAGGTGCTGAAATTTTTTAAGAAAAACCTTATCGTTATTTCAAAGTCAGCTGTTCAAGTTTATTTAATAAATATATTGTCTTGAATATGTAGGTATAGGTATTGTCAGTAGAGAGTTCTGTTCCATTATGCCAAAGCGGCATTTTTAGAGAAAAAATTAACTCCACCTAGAAAGTTTAGCAAAAAAATTTGTCATATATTTTAAAATAACAATACCTTGTTAAAATTGTTGCGAATTATTAGAGTTTTAATGTAGAAAAACACATTACGAATTCTCAAATTTAAAAACATTCATTGATACAAATTAAAGTTACAAATATCTCCTATTTCTCATTTGTTGTTCAGTATACGTTAAAGCTGAATTCTAACTGGCATTTGAATACCTATTACAACCGAAACTGATTCCTTTATTTGAGTTGGCTATTCTATAATCATCAATTAATTGTTCTATCTAATATATCGATGAAATATTTGCTTGATTTATTATCTAATTAATTTAGATAAACATATTGTAATCAAATAAAATGGAATTAATAGAGCACTATTTGGGAAAGTGGGGGCGTTACCAGGCGTTTATATACATGCTCTTTACGCTTCCGTTTATGCTTACGGGGGTGCAAATAATGGGGTTCTCCTTCACAGGCGCGGTACCCCTGGCGCGGTGCCTAATCCCCGAAATGGAAAACTATACCACCGCTATATACGACGACCCGCGGATTATGCCCAACCATTTATCCCCCTTGCTTTTCAAGCAGCGTCGAAAAATGCTCCATTGCGCTTACTGTAGCCCTGATACCGTAAGCCAGCTTCCGAACGCCACTTGCGCTAACGAGAACTCTACCGTTTGCGATAGCGGTTTCGTTTTCTCCACCGACCAACATGATTGGACACTGGTCATGAAAATGGAAATGGTTTGTCCTAGCGGCGCTTGGAAGCGAGAGCTAGCGTCATCGATGTATATGCTGGGCGTATTTTGCGGCGCGTTTACGGCCGGCATCCTAAGCGACAAATTCGGCCGCCGGCCCGTGTTTCTGTCCTACTCTTTTGCGAGTATCATTACATTTCATCTACTCATTTTTGTACCCAACTTCAGCGCTCTTTGTATCTTACACATCATTAACGGCGCTCTGTCTTATGGGGCGTACATTACGGCTTACGTAATCGCCATGGAACTAATAGGAGGTCTAGCTAGAACGATTTGCGGAATTTTGGTACAGGGTTGGTTTGCAGTAGGATTTCTCTACACTGGACTTATGGCTTATCTGATAAGGGACTATCGATACTTGCAGTTAGCGCTCTCTCTACCATCGGTTTTACTGATCGCCTATTATTGGCTGATACCAGAATCTATTCGATGGCAAATTATCGAGGGCAAAAAAGAAGAAGCCAAAATAACGCTAGAAAAAGCAGCTAAGTTTAACGGCCAACGTATCGACGACGAAACCTTGAATCATATGCTCACGGTGAAAACTCAGGTACGATTGGGTTTAATATTTATTAATCGTACCATTAAAAGAATAAAAATCTACGTATGTAGGTGTCATCATAAAAAATTATCCAACCTCTTCCTATTCTATAGGTATTTAAGTTTGGTTAGTAGGATATTTTCAGCTAGAAGATGGTGATACTAAGGAAGGTAGGTAACTCTCGAGAAAATGCTACATAATTAAACCATTGAATTTTAACTAGAGCGTTGTCACTGTTTCCAATTGTGTTTTGAAAACCATAGAAACCAGTTTTTTGTACAAATTGCGATTTCTTATTTCTGCGTAGTGGGAACAGCGTAAGGGTCGATCCACACTTACAGCCGTATGTCCGTGCAGCCGGTAAAATTAGGAAAAAATCACGACACCAATATCACATCAAGTGAATCTGATAGTTTATTTTCAGACAGAGTCAGCGAATTTGCTCAGCCTGTTCAAGAGTTGGCCTTTAGCCCGGACCACCCTCATCATTTTCTACACTTGGTTTGCCTGCGCCATGACCTATTATGGTCTCTCTCTGAACACCAGCGAATTACCAGGAGACGAATACGTGAACTTTATCTTGTCAGCCGTTGTGGAGTTTCCTGCTTATGCTGTGGCCATTGTAACTATGGAAAAGTTGGGTCGAAAAGTTTCTATTGTTTCATTTTTAGGCGTCGGAGGCGCTTGTATCATAATCAGCACTTTTTTACACGAGTCCATGACCGCTATGATTGTCATTTTCGCGTGTATCGGTAAGGGTTCAGTGGCTGCCGCTTTTGCGGTAATCTATAATTATTCAGCAGAGTTGCTTCCTACGGTGGCGCGCAACGCAGCAATTGGAACTGCGTCGGCGGTTGCGCGAATTGCGTCATTTAGTGCGCCGCAAATCTACCTATTGGGATCTTACGCAGTCGTATGGCTGCCTTTTCTTATCTACGGCACTGTAGCCCTAATTGCGGCAATTTTGTGTTTGTTCCTGCCCGAAACTTTGAATCGATCTCTTCCAGAATCGATTGCCGATGGTATTCGTCTGTCGACCATTCGAAAACGATCCGATCCGGCTACTGATATTATAAACGATGACATTGCCTTATAAACTGCGTCTAAGGTTCAATTCATACTTGCAGCCGTTTGTCCATTCAGCCCGGCAAAATTACGAAAAAATTAAAAAAATCTCATACGCGACGTTAATGGAACGGTGAACAAATTTCGTTATGCTAATGTTAGTTTTGCGACAGGTTTGCATTAAGTCAAAAAAGCTTAACAGTTACTAATTATGTAGTTTCATAAATATATAATGAGTTACTTTTAACAATATTCTCTGTAACCCTATAGCAATCTGTCGCAAAACTTTGCAGAAGTTTCGGATAAACAAAGTTCTATACTATTTTCCAGCCTTTATGTAACTTAATCGTAAATTACGTTTATTGTTTTCAATCAGGAATTGCTGATTAATCGCATTGTCAGTTCCTACTCTTGGTCACATGACTTTTTGATCAATTTTGCCTGCTGAAATGCCAGTAAGAATCGAACAAGACAATCGATGGATATTATAGGTATCTATACCCTACGGGGTCTATCTCCAGTCAATGTATCCGCTACATTTGGTTAGACTATATTGAGTATATGGCCGAGTATATCTTTTCCATGAATGGAAATATTAAAAACGCAAGATGCTTCGATTTACTGGCACGAAGAATTTAACGTGTTGACTCTGGGAACGAGTTGTGTGCATTAGCTCAGCTTGTTGTGACTTTGTTCAACAGGATTAAAATTAGTTAATTTTAGTGCGACTAAAACTACTACCAAGAGTACATCATAGTGTGTCACTTTATAAAAGAAGAGTGAGACACTCTCCAGCCTGCCTGTGTTCTAGCTCAGGCACATGCGCTCGTCGTTTTCAGTCAACCTGTTTAAGTGTTGTCAAACAGGTAGGTAGCTAATCAGCGTGCAGATTCTCTGCGTAACATGCTTTGAGTACATAATCGCTGATGCAATGATAAGCAATAAGAAAGTGATAATAACTTACAATAGTCTTGTAATTGTAGCCGAAACTTTTCGGTTATCCATGTAACCCGCCTTAATCGAATAAGCTTACGGCTAATTCGGTATATCCAAATTTGAATAGGCCCCACGACACAAAACACTGTGCATGAATAATAAATTTATAATCACGAACTATGACATAATATACATAGACAACATTAAAGGACAAAACAATTACATAAATGATCATATAAAAGTAATAATGAAAAAACGAGTGGTGACGTATGTAAAAAGTAAGAAATTAACAAATAGTATATTCTTATATATTCTGTATTCTTCTAGGTAAATGTATATCGATCGAAAGTAGCAATATCTTACGGATATTGCAATATTTCTCCACCACAAAGAATTGAGTTCAGTTCAGTTTCCTTTAGTTGTTCTGAGCCTGAAGTACTAAAATTATTTCGAAAATGAAATAATTTTTTTTTTAAATTTAGCCGAAAAAGCCACGACAAATTGACAATTGACAACGGCAATTGATTCATTGAAAAACACGTTAAATACCAAAAGCAATAAAAAATTATGGTTAGGGTCGATTCATAGTTACAGCCGTATGACCGTTCAGCCGACAAAATTACAAAATAATCAAGCCACTAATAATGTAGGAAGCAGGTCGTTCCATGACTTCGTCGTAAGTTTGCCGGCTGAACAGGCATACGGTTATGATTGGACCAGTCAACCCTAATAAAAAACTATGATACTGGTCTTATCATTTAGCTAGTATGTAACTACTGGACCAAAATTACTTGCTACAGACTCAGAAGTCAAAGGGGAGTCGGAGTCACTTGATTCCGGAGTCAAACTGCATAAACTAATCAGTTATATGGAATCAAGGACTGCAATTCAGGTCTGACATCGGAGTCTGTAGCAAGTAATTTTGGTCGGTACTGTAGAAAGCGCAGTAAATATTGTGTACATTAAAGCCAGGTTCATATTTGTCCGTATCCAGAAGAGATTGTCTGTAAGCCAGTGCAAAAACAGACGTAGGTATTATCGAAGTTATCAAACTTTTTCATACTTTGACACCTGCTTTCTTTTTCCCATACTATCGAAAGCTCAAAGGCTACCAATTTGTTAAAATTAAGAAAACACGTGTTTGAGGCATTCCAACGATTTCGTTTCATTTTAAAACCGTTGTAAAAAATTTTCTGCAACGTATTCGAATCTAATAACGGATCAGAATCGCAGAGTTAATTCAACTTCTTCGTTTTTATTTCATCGAAGACAATTTTTTACTGCTTTTTTACTCAGATAGGGTACAGCGTCATACTCTTTGTAAATAATTACGATTGTTCAATATTGAGTATTAGAAACTTATCAAATAACAAAAAATAAACAAATAAACATAATAGGTAAGGCACAAAGTGAATAAACTGCACCATAAAACGGTCACGACTTTTCGGCAATTATTATTAAATAAATTCATTTAAAACTTTCTTTGAAAGAAATGAAATATTATTGATTTATGAAAAAATGCATCAATACGCAATATTATATGATTGTGATTAAGAGCCGCATAATATGCAAGTCACAAAAGTAAACTATAATATTAATAGATTCATCCAAAGTAGGCAAATAAAAACTAAAATAAAAAATTTATATTAAAAAATAAGACTTCAACAGCCCACATTAGCTTTATGATCACAGGCGCTTACACGGGAGTTCCAAGCCAACCCATTGGGACATTTTTGGGCAATTTTTTTGCCGTGAACACAGCGATAGAATTCCTCACAATTATGCAAATCAGGAAAAAAGCCGTCCCCTTTCGAGCAATCGCCACTATTTTCCGCAAACGACTGATTTTGTTGCACGGTTGTCTCCAATGGTACTGAGTCGAATTGTCGCGTTTCAGCCGAGTTTTTGGAGAATGAGAAATTTTTGAAAGAATTGGATAGAATTTTCTGCAAGGTGGTGGTAATTCTAGAAGCTGCGGTTGAGATGAAAGAGGGCTGGAAGGAAACTGATGCTTGGGTTGAACTAGGAATCCCCGGATCAGGATCAGGGGTTGGAGAAGTGGACCCTGAAAATAAAGAAATCTTTGAGCTAAAGGCTAACCAATAATTATTGCTGAACCCTGAGACAAAACAGGTGGCGGGATCTCTGTAACTACTCCTGTCTATACTATTGATGCTTGAATTAGTTGTATTCCTAATGTAATCGCGTGCGTCTTTTTTGTCTCAGGGTACAGCAATTTTGGTCAGACTTTAGTGTCTAAATCAGTTGAAGTTTAAACAGTAACTAGTTTCCTTGCTAAAGTTCGACCTAAACCTTCTGGGCACTGAGAGAAAATGAAACAAAATGATTTAATTGGGAAAAAACTAAACTCTGACAATATTGCTGAGCCCTTGAGACAAAACAGGTGACGTGATTTTTGTGACTTTTCATTGTACTCTTGATGCTTGCAATTAGTTCTTTGTGTAATGTAGTCGGATTTTTCTTTTTGTCTCAGGGTCCAGCAATTTTTGATCAGACTTCCATTTCAATTATCAAGAGTTCAGCAAGTAGTCTCAAAAATCACGCCATCTGTTTCGTCTCAGGGTTTCGTCATTTTTGGTCAAGTTTTAGTTAACCAAATTAACTTTTATGTCCAAAGAAATTAAATTGCATTATCTTATAGAAGAAGAGTGAGACATTCTCCCAGCCGCCTATTACAAACCACTGGCAAACATGCTCAATCCCTTGTCAAGAACGGCAGAGCGCAGCAGCCAATCAGCGCACAAATTCTGCGCGACACACTTGACCTTATAATTACTGGCTCCAAGTTTAGCCCTTACCCAATTGGTCAAGCGTGTAATTGTCTGGTAAATGTTTCAAACAGGTTTCCGTGGGTTTCACTGAAAAAATCTCCGGTCGCTCGTAAAGCACTGCTTCACATCTTTTCTTGTTCTCTTCATTTTTCTGGGCGAATTCTGCTGGATAATAATCTTCGGAGTAATACGGTATGGGTCCTGGAAATTAAAAAACTTACTTTTACAAATTTACAATGAAATTTTAACTAACGACTTTTTCCAGCTATGATAGTGGTATGAATTTTGTTTTTATTTTACTGAATTGAGCAACGCAGCGTTAATCAAGTATACAATTTTTCAAAAATTGTGTCTCATGTTCATACGTGGGCAGCTAGCGAATTCTGGGGGGGTGAGCCACCGGGGGGGGAAAATGCCACTGTACTCTTGGCAATCTAATGATTACCCGCGTAAAAAATAGTTCACTGTAAAATGTGTCTCATCGTCACTTTGACTCGACCTTCCATAAAATTTACCCAAAAAACAATCACGATATTTGAAAATTGGAGCCTATGAGACTTAGGGGCTATCGTCATCGTGTAGTGGTTAGTATTCTTGTCGTCGACGCAAGCGGCCCGGGTTCGATTCCCGGAGCTTCCATTTCTTCTTTCTAAATTGGGGTCTCCTCTTTCGTTCAACATATATACTCTTGATGCATTTGCTCATTACCCGCATAGTCAGCCGGTGAGCACTCGCAGGGTTGCTCTTGCCAGGTGGTGAGCCAATTGGGCTGATAGCTGAGCGGATGCGGCAGCTGGTCGAATTTCACTGGCATGCTTTGGCAAGAGAGGGTGTGTTCGGGCCCGGGGGGGACCCCGAAGAAATCACAGAACCATTTGAACGCTTTGATCCGTCGATTTTCCCCCGGACCCCCCAGGGGATCAGGATCTTCCCCATTACACTCATTGTTGATGATCAAACTGGTGGGACCAAAGATGGGACCGAAGTAGTCTAAAATACACCAACAAAGGGGTTAGGATGGTAATTGCGCTTTCGCAGTTTTTGTGATTTCTATGTAAACTTTACACCCCACAGAACTCAAGTTTAATGACGTCTGAGCACGAATTTTCGGCACAGTACTGTAAAGGTCAAAATCCCCAGGCATCTGTCACTTTTTCGAAATTCCACCTGTGGACATTTTTAGAGGGCTTTAATTGAAGAAAATATGTTATATTTTCGGTATGTTTGTTTTTAAGTTAGTTTCTCAGTAAACTGACTAGTTCACTGAAAAAGTGGGGGTACATGCCTTGGAATTTTAAAATGTCAAAAATCTTACCAACTTTCAGCCGCAACCGGTAACTGTATGATTCAAAGATGTGGCACAAACTTTTTTTAAAAAATCCTAATATTTTGGAAAAGACTTTTCTTTAGCCGCTTGTACTGGAAACAAAAATCAAAAGTTAAGTTTCAATGAATGGCATACATTTAGGTAAGATATTGTTTTACTTAATGCAAAAGACCGCTTGTGATTTGAGTTTGTACACGCTGAGCTAAGGAATTTCTAAAAAAAAACACCTAAAAACGCAATTACCCCCAACACGGACAGCACAGTGGCCCAGTATATATGTATATAGTCAGTAGCTCAAATGACAGAGCTAACATTACAAATCCTTAAAAAAGTCAAAGATTAAAATTTAAAATTTAAAATTTAAAACCCCACCAGCTTCCACATTCACATCTCCTGCCTTCCACTGCCCCAGAACAATGTCGTGCATGGAGGGCTTGGGGGGCTGGGGGGTCATGTAGAACCAGAGAGATGCCGTGATTGCCAGAGGGGGGTCCATTTTGGTCATCACCAGGTTGGGGTTCGACAAAAGGTCCACCTGACATTTAAAAAGAAGGGGGATCATGACTGACTTAGGGGTAATTTTGAAATATGGCTCCTGGCAGATTAAGACTGTCAGCAAGTGACTATTTTTTCACTGTAGCTTTTTATAGCGCCTGGCGTTGACATTACCATACTAAAATATCGGAATTCTTAAAGTGGGTGATCGGAAGATATTTTGTAACATGTGACAGTTGTGACGGCTGCACAATTTCAAGTTTGCCTTATTTGCCCTTAGGTTAGGCTTCAGGCTTAGGCTTGGAGCGTAGGCTAAGGGCTTAGGCATTTTCTTTTTCTTATCTGATCACCCACTTTATGACACCCAATATCTACTGCACCAATATGCTTACATTTCTTTATTACATTACTTCTTTTTACTATACCCAGTTATACTCTACTAAACTGTGCTATATGTAAAACCTCTTACAGATAACAAAGACAATAAAGAGTAAAACCGAAAAAATACAGAAAAACAAAACGTAAAATACTTCAATATTTTGTTCCATCAGCCACTGCTGGAAAAGTCCGTAGTTGAAGTTATAGGAAATTTGAATGGCCCCCCGTCCGAAATAGCACCCCTCATAGTAGGAGCCGTTTTTGACCAATGAGCAGGGGTAAAAAAATTCTGCCTGGGGGGAGCGATTGCAATATCGGCCGGCGCTAACGCAGAGTTCCCCGTCAGTGGGTTGGTGTTGCATGATTTGACGAGACAGGAAGGTGGAGGCGGGGCCCCCTGAAATGGCGAAATCTGATTGGTCGGTTGTCAGTGGGGCTGTCTTTTGATTGGCTGTTATTGGAGATGAAGTCCGGTTCATACGTGTCCTTATCGTTCTGTCCCTAAAGCCCGGTTCATACTCGTCCTTATGATTGTCCTTATCGTTTTGTCCTTAAGCAGCTGCAATAAAACTACGTGGCGAATTAAGCGAATTTTTTGCACGAAAATAGTTGGGCTAAAGTTCTGATCGAATACAAAAAATTACACGAAACTGATCTGCCAGTGCTTCACAGTAGCTGACTGAAAATTGTCCTTGTCCATGTCCCTATGTTCTTAAGGACAAGTATGAACCGGGCTTAAATAAACTACCACAGTAGCTGACTAAAAATTGTCCTTGTCCCTGTCCCTGTGTTCTTAAGGAAAATTATGAACCGGGCTTAAATAAACTACCACAGTAGCTGACTAAAAATTGTCCTTGTCCCTGTCCCTGTGTTCTTAAGGAAAAGTATGAACCGGGCTTAAGAAAACTACCACAGTAGCTGACTAAAAATTGTCCTTGTCCCTGTCCCTGTGTTCTTAAGGAAAAGTATGAACCGGGCTTAAATAAACTACCACAGTAGCTGACTAAAAATTGTCCTTGTCCCTGTCCCTGTGTTCTCAAGGAAAAGTATGAACCGGGCTTAAATAAACTACCACAGTAGCTGACTAAAAATTGTCCTTGTCCCTGTCCCTGTGTTCTTAAGGAAAAGTATGAACCGGGCTTAAATAAACTACCACAGTAGCTGACTAAAAATTGTCCATGTCCCTGTCCCTGTGTTCTTAAGGAAAAGTATGAACCGGGCTTAAGAAAACTACCAGGCAAAACGGAACAGTTTTTACACGAGAAAAGATGGGTTAAGTCGAAGCAGAAATTAAGCAAAGATTCTGCAATGTTTCATAATAATTGACTCAAAATTGTTCTTGTCCTTGTCCCCGTGTTCTCAAGGACAAGTATGAATGAACCGGGCTTTATGCGTTAAATAAATCGTTCACTTGAGTTGAACGCTAAACAAACCCGAAGTCCCAAACATAAAGGTAGTTACAAAGTTGGTTGATCTAATCCGATTAAACCAGCCTAGATTTAATCGGATTATGTTTTATCTAAATCTTGCTTATGCAACGTCCAAAAGAAATCACAAAAACCGACCCTCAAACCAGTTATAAAATCCGCCCCGATAAAAGCAGGCATCGGCTGATTCTTGAGTCGGCAAACTGTCATATAAATCGCCATTATTTTCGCCCGTTTCTTGAATGGCGTGAGAAAAAAAAGGCTGCCAAATCCCGTCGAAAATTTTCGTGCCGCGAAAAACCGTTTGGAGGGGACTCAGTGGCAAATCTGGGAAAATACCGAACGGCTATTCGAAAGGCTTCATAGCTATAGGGCCAACACAAATGGGGGTCCCCAACCGATATTAGCCTTCGGAAACAGTTCATTGAATAGCTCCTCTGTGAACCAATCCTCAAGGGGGGAGGGGGGACGGTTTTGGGGGTCGGTGGGGGTCGCGCATTCCTGGGGGGGACCCTTGCCGTAGCGAGTCGCAGTTGGGCATTGGATGGTCAAAACGCACGTTCCCAGGGTGGGCATACGATTTGTAGCCAGGTTTACACGGACAATTATTTGGTGGTGATTTGTACTTCTTGGCTGAAAAAAGTATATAAATGCGGTTAGAGAGTGTAAAAACTAGGATTATAAAAATACAACAAAAAA
>JASANF010000920.1:0-16163 GCA_030248245.1 Trissonchulus sp. WLG1_4
TATTTGTTTTTGAGAAAACAAAACTGGAAGGAATATAACAGTTTAATATAAAAAAATATTGAAGTAGTATAAGCAGCACACATACAGGCTACAGACATGCTGCCGTGCTGAGCAAAATTGAAGATAAACCGCACGGGCAAAAGTGTAATAAAAATTTAATATTTTACTCTTGACTATTTTCAGAATGTGACAGTGGAGGCAGCTGCCCACCTGGGCCTCCTGGGCCCCCTGGCAATCCTGGGTACTGATTTTGTATAAACTTAATTAAAGCTAGTACTAAGCTCACTGCACCAAATCGGATTACTTGACGATTAGTTGAAACTGATTTAGCTCAGGCTTAAAATCCTTAAATTGGTTTAAAGTGGTAGTTCCATAATCGCAGTGACCCGTTTTTTAGACAGATCTATACACTATGAGTAAAAAGACTATGATTTTCTGAAACTACAATAAAAAACACCAAGAGCAATTTTTCTTTGGTGTAAAATACCATAATTAAGACTAGCTACCGCGTTGGCTTACTGAACTGTAAGCCGATGGAGTAGCTAGTCTTAACGTGGGATTTTATCAGTGATTAAAACGTGAAAGTAGACAGGTTTGAGTCTTGTTTCGAAAATTGTAGCCATTTTGTTCCTGCTTTACTGGTTTTTCTGAAAAACACCTTTTTTAAATAGCCTCATGTGAAGAAACTGCGATTCTGGATCTACCACCTTAAGTGCGCTGCACTAATGAAGATTCTGCAGTTGGTGCTCAAGATTTAGTTGAAAACTGAAATTTAGCTGGGACTTAACTAAATCTATTTAACTGGATTATTTTGTAATTACTAAGTAGCTTGTTATTATCAATTTTAGTGACCCTGGTGATCCCGGTAATCCCGGAGCGGACGGAGCTCCAGGTGAAGACGCGGAAGACAGCAAGGCGGAGATGGGCACCATGAAGGAGTGCGTGGCCTGCCCCAGGGGAGATCCCGGACCCGCCGGACCTCCCGGACCCGGAGGTAACATTAAACCCGTTAAATATATACTTTGCCTTTCACTGAAAATATTGGTATATTGCATAGCTATCATAAGCCAAACCAGTGACCTGTATATGCCAGTGTATGCGTAGATCTTGTATTAATGATTTAATTTTAGGACCCGGTGGTTTGAAAGGCATGCCCGGTATGCCCGGGTCTCCGGGTCGTCCCGGTCAGCCGGGAGGCAGGGGTGGTCCCGGAGCCGGGGGCCAGCAAGGTCCAGGGGGAGGCGCCGGTCCGGCGGGGGCACCGGGAGCAGACGGCACCGGGGGGAAGGGAAAGAAGGGAGAAAAGGGGGAGGCCGGGCCGAAGGGACCACAAGGGAGGGCCGGGAAGGCAGGGAAGGCGGGAACCCAAGGTCCAACCGGTCCCAAAGGCCCAAGGGGGGGTCCCGGAGACAACGGCCGTGACGGAGCTCCCGGTCCCGCTGGGGGGGCCGGTGGTCCCGGAGGTCCCGGACCGGACGCCCAGTATTGTCCCTGCCCCTCTCGCAACGGTGGAGGTAACGGAGGAAGGAATGGTTACAACGGCTAAAATGTTAAAATGTAAAATGGCCAGAAGACACTTCAGTACACAGACTAAATCTCATGTGAGATTATTTACATCAATGTTTCTTTTAGTTGTGAAAATTTAATAAAAGTTGATTTTTGCTGCTTCAGTACAGTCTGGTATTCTAATTCACATAATGATAATGACCCTCAAGGAACCACAAGACCCTCAAAAGGACCCAAAATTACAGAAAAAACTAAATTATGATTATTGTGCGCGCAGCACTCTAGGGGATTTCAAAATAACAAACACCAAAATCCAACGCAAAAATATGGTAATTTAAAAGGCACATTTCAAAATGCCGGAGTGATTATTTAACCTAAAATTTAGGCGACACCTCGGACTACCGATTCCTTATAGCTAACATATTGCACTCGAATCAGCACAAATAACCGACCGCTTTTTTGTAGAGCAAGCTAAGTCTCTCAGGTTGGTTTGGGGCTCAAGCGCAAAATCTCCAAAATAGCTGCAACGCTCTCCATGTGATGTGATCTCTCCACGATCTCCAACGTTCCGTGATTAGCCGCAACCAACTAAATTCAAAATTTTATTACAAAACCGGAAGCAACGAATAAATTTAACAAATATACAGAATAGCCTACAAGTAAAAATTTGATCAAAAATGGCAAAATGTTCTTAGCTCATGGGGAAACAAATTCTAAGTCTAAAATAGCGCACGACGCCCTAAATCCCTATCAAAGTTAAAATGCAGCGCCTCTTACTTACACCCACATTAGAATAATTGAGCCGTTCTGTCACTCGGCTGCGCATACCATACAATAAGAGAATCCTTAAAAGTGTTCAAAAGGTTTTTCGACGGGGGCTTGTTTCCCAATTTAAGGTTTTCAATACAAAATATGAAAACAATTGCAATCTTATTCTGAGTAAGCAGTGCTTAGGTACATTGTGAGGTTTGAGTGTCAATATTCCACAAGAAATTATAAACGCGGCCATTATTTTTGGACAAAACATTTTCAAGTCCATCGTGCAGCTCACATTTAGTAACAAGTAGCTCAAAGCCTGTCTTAAACTGATAAATCAATAAAACAAATTAAATAAAAAATCACATTATATAAAATGGCATAAAATTCGAACTCGGATCTTTCAATTCAAAGTCATGAGTGATTACTACTGTATCACTGAGGCTACAAGAGATGACTTTCGTTGACACTCCTTAACGATGAGCTTTGTGTGACAAACTATGAAGGGCACAAACAAACAGAAGTGTAAAATAAATGTTGACATCAGATAAAGATAGTGTTGATATGGACTAATATCAGAGGAAATTTGCTTCATTGGTTAATTAAGTGTCATTGATCCAAGTAAATTATATTTAATTTCGAAGTAGGTATGTTCGCCCGGTTGGCTCAGTTGGTAGTGCTGCGTGCACAGAGCCTCTTATTAATGATCAGAATGTTGGCGGTTAGATTCTGCCCCGGAGCTGTATATTTTGCATTGTATGCATTTGCAGAGCATGAGGGCTTCGTCAAGTTGCATACTATGTGACAGCTGAGAGCGAGAGGTACCTATATACCTACCATTCTAGTGTTAAATAACTCTACAAATTAATCGACTTACCCATAATAACGTAGGAATCTGAATATAGTATATATGCGGCCCCCGCGGCCGGGGCCGCCTAAAAACAAGTAATTTTTGACCCCTACGTATTTTGTTTCCACTTAATTTTATTTAGAATACGAATAGAAATGGTTATAAATGCCCGCTGATCGGTGCTTAGTTTGTACATATAAGCTAACAAAATAGCCGAATGGAGTTAGTGGTTGTCTTTCCATCATTTAGTGAACTGGAAGACGCTGCAAAGAGTGCAATATTTATTTAAAAGTTGTCGACTGTAAAACGAATGTGAACGCGCCTTGGCATAATTTTGCATTGGTTTTATTCTTCTACCAGTTTTTAGATACTCGTAAAATTCCTTTTGGACATTGCCGTTTTGGTGACGAACTCGCGAGCGCTTTGTATGGCGTACGAATCGCGCATGTCTACGTAAACAAAGAAACAATTTTCAGAATAAAGGCCGGTCAACTAGGCAATAGACATGGGCACGGTTAAACGGTTTGAAACATTTAAACGCGTTTAAACTTTTAAACGGTTTCAAACCGTTTAAACGTTTACGGGTTCAAAAAATGCGGTTTTCGAACCGTTTAACGTTTGGTTTTTATATGCGTTTACACGCTTACCTGTTCAACCGTTTAAACGTTTAAGCTTACTTGTTGAGCCGTTTAAACGTTTAAACGCTTACTTGTTTAGCCGTTTAAACGTTTAAACGCGTTTAAACGCTCACTTGTTTAACCGTTTAAGGTGGTAGTAACGATTTCGACGATATAACTTTGAAGCACGTTTTTGTCGCAATTTTGAAACTCACAGCAAAACCGCAATAATTTTTGTAAACTAGACTAAAATTGTGATGTTGGTTTTTTTTCATTTGTCAAAATTCTTAGTTTGAGGCTAGCTACTAAATTGGCTTACTAAACAGTAAGCCAACGTGGTAGCTAGTCTTATCTTGTACATTTTGAACTGAATAAAATATTATTTGTGTATATTTTGATCTAGTTTCATAAAATTATGGTTACTTTAAGACTAGTTTACTATTCGCTTCGAAAAAAAGATTTCTCTAATTTCTAATGTAAGAAATCGTCGAAATCGTTACTACCACCTTAAGGTGGCGCTCCGAATAACCGACTTTGGGCGATAAAATTTTTCACGTAAGTTTTCGTTAATTAACTCAAGAAGAAAAGTTGTTGCAAATTAAATTAGCTTTCATTTGATGTATATAACGTCAACTTTTGTTCAACTTTAAATTTTAACCTATTTTTCAATGGGAAAAAATCTTTAAATCGATATGCCAAAAAATTCTATATGGCTTTTGGTACTTTTTGAATCTATTCTTTGTAGCTAATTGCTAGTTACAACTTTTAAAAAACTCGTTTGTGTAGGCAAACCTTTCTAAAAAAATTTCCAAAATACGTTGACCAACATTGACAAAAATACAGTATTTTTCAAACTGATTTTTCGTTAGCTACTTTTTGGCTTCTGAAACTTTTCTCAACGGATTTTAGTACCGAAAAATTAGCTCTATTTTTTGGAAAATACGTATGTGTAGGCAAACTTCAGGTTTCTGAAATGGGGCTATAGCGTACATTTTTTTAAGATTACTGTCAGCTGCAAAAACCGATCCGCTTGAAACTTTGCAGACTGTTAGAGCAGATATATACGGAGGCGCCAAACTTCTTGAATTGTAATTATTATAATTTGGCTCAATATGATAGGCTTTTTAAAACGTCACTTTTGATAGAAATTAAAATAACTAAAAATTTGTCGCCGGTAACGAAAATTCGACAAAAATGGCACCTCGGCAAGATAATTGTCTTTAAATTAAGCTATAGATTGTTAAATTTGATTGAGGCACCCTTGAGCTACGTCATTTCAAAAATTCGGCAAATTTTTCAAAATTTCAATTTTGATGCAGTCATAAAATTTGTTACAATGTTCCGAGACTCATCAAAGTTTACAAAAATGCTCGCCTGGTGTTCATCTTGATTGCACTCATGCAAAAAAAGTTCACATCAATAAGAAACAAAAATTCATAGCAATTTGATTTCCTGGAAGTTACTCAGAGCGCCGCCTTAAACGCGTTTAAACGCTCCCCTGTTTAACCGTTTAAACGTTTGAACGTTTAAACGCGTTTTAACATACAAACATTTAAGGTGGTAGTGTCGCCAAAGCAGTTTTGCTCATAGGCTGCAAAATAAGAACTTTTTGCTTTGAATTTGTACGTTGTGCGAATGAAACTAGTGAAATCCCATATGGTGTCAAATAAATACTGCCAGACACTAGACTGCCAATATCTACCAATATTTTTAACCAATCAATATTTGTGAGCCAGACATCACACAATAGAGACATAAAAGTTCAAAAAATCAAACCAGATATTAGATTGGCCAGCTTGTGAAGTACACATAACGTGTCCACGCACAATTTTTTGCCACAAATAAGAAAAATAAAAAATGAAGGTTCGTTTTTCTTTTGATTTCAAAATAAGCGTCTGAATTTTTTACAATTTATCATTATTGCTGTGAGTACTTTACAGGTTACGCACAGTTTCACAGTTCAAACAGGCATTACTCCTCAACCACTCAAGAAATTTGCACTAAATTTTGTGTGCATAAACTAGAGTATATGTGCTTTTACTTTTTGTAAAGAACTTAAACAAAAAGTTTTTTAATTGTGACTAAATTATCGAATGTGAATAGGATTTCAAAACGTCACTTTTCCGACTTTGCGACTTCACTGCTAACTATATTCTGCATCAATTTTGCTGAAACATGGCAAAAATATTAACCTTGAAACATATTTTTTAGAATATATAAAGAACAATGACCTATCTTTCACTGAAAAAGTTTTATAGTCGCGCAAAATCGACTGCTTTCGCGACACTACCCCCTTAAACGGTCAAAAAACGTTTACAACCTGAAAACGCGTTTAAACGTTTAAACGCGTTTTCTCATCTGTAAACGCGAGCGTTTAAACGTTTACAGATTTTCGTAAACGTGCCCATGCCTACGGTCAACCGTCGCGTACGCCACTTATCTGACGCAGCTGCTACTCCCTACAATAATTTCTAAGAATTTGGCACAGGTGGCCTTACACAAATTGGATTTCAGTGCCAACTCTTGGTTTGATTTCAAGATTCTTTCCGCTTCAGATTTCAGATTTTGTTATGTAGCTCTGTACCAACTACCAACGCTTTACAGACATGATAACTGCTCGTACCTTACCTTCTACGACTTCTTGTCGTGACCATCAGAAAATACTAGCCGAAACGAACACATACAAAACCCTAGACAGCTACCATTGTCCCTTTTTCCGGGGCGATCCAGGTGAAATCAAGGCATCGCTTCTCGGTTCAGCGCTGGTAGTATCGGCTGTCGGCTGGATAGCTGCTGGTTGGCTGGCTGAACGTTGTCAGTTGTCACTTTCAGTGGTGTTAGCGTTGGGGCGTCGCCGGTAGTACTGGAATGGTTTTTGTCGCTTTTGTAGCATCGCCTGGAACTACTTCCTCATATAGAATAGCGCCCCCTGTGTGCCGCTGACAGACCGACCTTATGGCCACTACCACTTGTACTTCAACTGAACCGTAAACATAGTTTGCATCCTGATCGTTTTGAATTTTCAGCGTGTTCACATTCCACTATAATCCTTTTCGTCTTACTAAATCGATTAACGAAACTAATCATTAACCATTATGCTGTTACTCTAGACACCTAGATTCTCAAAACAATGATCAAATTGGAGATCTTGGGGCTTAGATTCTGAATCTCAGATCCTTTGCTGGATTTAAAGAGTTAATGCTCAGAAGTGTCATTAATAGACTTGCGGATGCAGTCTGAACTGAACTGACTAAGGGCCTATTCCTTTACCGGATTAAACGGACTGGACTTATTTTAGTCCCAGGTTTTGGAATGACAAATCAGACAAAACGGACCAAAAAACTTAAAACTAGTCAGCGGCTTAATTTTAGTCTGACCCATTTCAAAACTACTACTGGACTAAACGGATTTAACATGCACACTTAACATTAGCGTGCATAGTTAAGTCCGTTTAGTCCGATTAAAATACAGCGCACTAAAAGTTAAGTCCGTTTAATCCGAGGGTTTTGGAATGGTATTCTTAAGAATAGTTTTTAAACCGTTTAGTCCGATTATAATTAACTCTTTAATCCTGTAAAGGAATATGCCATAAGATGCACGCTAATTTTAACGTGCATGTTAAAATAATCCTCTTAGTCTGGTGATAGTTTACGATTTGGATTCGGAATAACATTGAGCAGCTGACTTACTTTAACCCTTTCATTCTTATTGTGACAAACACGTCCAGCCATTTTTTGGTCCATTTTTCCTGCTGTGTGTGAAAGAGCGCTTTATGTCTTTATGTGACAAATGTGTCCATGGATATGTTTTGTCAAATTATGCACATATGTAACGTACGTGTGGTAACTTCGGTTTGGCCTTAGTGCCCATTTTTCAGAAGTCATCTTAAGGTGACTGCGGGGTAGGTTTTTTAGGTAACTATTTTGTGCACTTTTTGCTAAAATTAGGACACAAAAAATTCAAGTATGTAGCACAAATGTGATTCGTTTCTATCTGTGTTTTCTTCAAAAAATGTGAAAAAATAAAGTTTCTGAAGACTTGCAACTTTCTGTGACATATAAGTCACAATAAGACATAAGTAGCTTTATGCTATAGTAGCGTTTTCCATAACAGTTCCATAAATTTTCGGACATTTTCGGAAATTTCCGGAAATTTTCGGAAATTTCCGGAAATTTCCTGCCGAAGTAAATTTCCGGAAATTTCCCAACCCTAGCTAGTTTCATTATATCATTTTAGGTAACTATCGGACAAAAAAATGAGTCCAGTAGATTTAATTTAGTAGCGGCGTGAGCCCTTGATGAAACATTCAATTTTTCAAATACAGTGAAGATATTTTTGATGATTTTGACGTATATAAAACATGTTAACAAGTCACATGTGCAGAATCTTCGGTTAAAAACGTCTACCTAAAAAAATGGCGGCGTTAAATAGGTATATTCTCAAGAATATTAACGCTCTGGGCCCGATTGCTCAAACCTACAATTGTTACAATTGTAACAATTGTATGTGGTATTCGGTTGCGCAAAGACTTACAATTGTTACAATTGTAACAATTGTGAAATTTCACAATTGTTACAATTGTAACAATTGTAATCAATTTCATGCATATTTTATATGCCAAGCTGTTCAAACGCTTGTGAATTTTCACAATTGTTACAATTGTAACAATTGTGAAAAATTTTGAAATTTCGTTCTATTTCCAACAAATGTTCTAAATCGGGTTGCGCAGAAACATTTGTAAATCCAGATTTGTAACAATTGTGAACGATTTCTTACAAGTGTTTTTTCTTCCGTCAGTATTTTTAAATGACAATATTCTTAAGTTTTAGTTCATTGTTTTATTTTAATTTTTTATTGACGTAAAAAGATTTCTAAGGTTATTGTCAACAATTTGAACTAATTTTTGAGTCTTTTAGTAAGCTATATCATGAGCAATTTAACTTTAACTTTTGCCACTCAGTTATCACAAACGTTTGTAAATTTTCACAAACATTTGTGAAATTTCACAATTGTAACAATTGTAGCTTCGATTATGCACATTTTATACACCAAGAGACGTACAATTGTTACATTGTAACAATTGTAGCTGCGCAACCCAAAAATTTCACAATTGTTACAATTGTAACAATTGTAGGCAAAATTGAATTAAATTTGATATTTTTCACTTACAATTGTTACAATTGTAACAATTGTAATCCCAAAATATTTCACAAGTGAATTTTTATATGCACATCCAAGGACAATCTTACAATTGTTACAATTGTAACAATTGCTCTCTCAAAAACTCCAAACAACAAAACTCAACCAAAAACCCACACACCCAACAACAGCCCTGATCGCAATGGAACAACATCTCAGCGGCCGTGCTTGTTCAAATTATTCATAATATAAATAAACAGCGCTGCTGACTATTTTTTTTAAAATAAGTAGGCAACAAATTAGACTACTTTTTTGTTCCGACAGACGACACAGAAACGGTAGTTTTTAACACTTTAGAGAGATTTTAAGAAGATCTTAAAAGATAAACTTTTCCCTAGTTTAAATTTTGTTGAAATATTACTGTCTGTTGACCCAAAGATAACCTTATTACTCTTACTTGCAATTAAGTGTTTGTAATTATAAAAAAAAGTTTAAACGGCACTGTATCACAGTTATGTACAGGTACAGTTTCGATTTTTAGGGGGAACTATAGTTTTAAAAATAATTGCCATAACCGTTACAAAAATGACTTTAAATAAAAATTACTGTATTAGATCTTGAAAAACTTGAGCGATCAGTTCAGCACCACTGAAATCCTTAAAAAATCTGTAAACTTCTCATTTATGCAACTTAAAAAAGTAATTTGTATATAGTGTCATGTTAACAATTTTCTTTACAACAAAAGTAATTTTAATTAAAAAAGGGATGTTGAACTGCTCTCAGTTAAACTGTTTTCAAGTATTTGCAAAAAAAGACTAAAAATAGCTAGTAAAATCTAATAAAAGCCTTTAGACTAGTGTTAATAAAACTACTAAAGTCTCTTAGCAAAAAAATTTAAAACGCAGCAATGACTAAGTTTTTGTCCCATAAAACTGGAGAAAGATTCTAAAAAATAACATTCTGACACCTAATTACGAAATATAAGAATACGAAATCAGATAAGAACAATATTAGACAACAATCGTTCCAGTTTGTCAACTATAAAAGATACAGTTGCAGATCTTATATTCAGTTTGCTTCCGTTGCTACTTCTTGAAAAACTCTAAAACAGTTATTTGGGAAGATGTTTGAGGGCGTTCGTTGGATGGCGTTTGTGGCGGTGGGCTGTTCTGCCGTCACCCTGCTGGCCTCGGTCCTGGTCGTTCCCATGCTCTACGCTGAGATCACCAGCATCTGGAATGATCTAGATCAACGAATGGACACTTTCAAGGTAACCTGACTAACAACAGATGCTTGAGGGCGTTCGTTGGATGGCGTTTGTGGCGGTGGGCTGTTCTGCCCTCACCCTGCTGGCCTCGGTCCTGGTCGCTCCCATGCTCTACGCTGAGATCACCAGCATCAACGAATGGACACTGAGACGATGGACAATGGACAGTGTTTGGACACACGACAATGGACACTGTTTGGACACACGACAATGGACAGTGTTTGGACACACGACAATGGACACTGTTTGGACACACGACAATGGACACTGTTTGGACACACGACAATGGACACTGTTTGGACACACGACAATGGACACTGTTTGGACACACGACAATGGACACTGTTTGGACACACGACAATGGACACTGTTTGGACTCACGACAATGGACACTGTTTGGACACACGACAATGGACACTGTTTGGACACACGACAATGGACACTGTTTGGACACACGACAATGGACACTGTTTGGACACACGACAATGGACACTGTTTGGACACACGACAATGGACACTGTTTGGACACACGACAATAGACACTGTTTGGACACACGACAATGGACACGGTTTGGACACACGACAATGGACACTGTTTGGACACACGACAATGGACACTGTTTGGACACACGACAATGGACACTGTTTGGACACACGACAATGGACACTGTTTGGACACACGACAATGGACACTGTTTGGACACACGACAATGGACACTGTTTGGACACACGACAATGGACACTGTTTACGCTGAGATCACCAGCATTTTGAACAATATGAATGAAGATAACATTGAGGATGAAGCTCATTTTATAAGATTATTCACGGCCTAAAATTGTATGCTGTGGCCGTTAGGGTTGTATCCAGCTAGTTTGTCCCAACCGAATCTTTTTCGACACAATCAATAATTTGAAATGCTCTATTTAAACGTAGACTTATCCCTGACTCGAAATATTCCAGCTGTCTTAGGTTGAATACCAAAGCGGGCCAGGTCTCACAGCTGTAGAGAATGTATTTTAATGGATGAAATGGATTGTGCCTGGATGGAATGGAACTGCCTTAGTGCCTTGTGCTTGTAGACTTGCCTCATACACTGAGCCAATTGATTTACGGTCGCGCCGTAAACTTGTGAGCTTGAAAACACCGATTGTGTCCTAGCAACCGTTTGATGCCTGTTTTGGTCAAATATTTGCTGCCAAGACATATGAGGTGCTCACGTTTTCGACAGGCTGACCAAGGATACTAATTTGATACGCTATTTTTTACAAATCATTTATTGTGTTTTGCTTTGTTTAGGGATTAGCCGATGTTGCATGGAAGGATCTTGTGGAACTAAACCGTGGCACCCGTCTGGCTCGACAGTACGGTAACGGTAACGGTGGAGGTGGTTACGGTAACGGAGGTGGTAACGGTGGTAATGGGGGCAACGGTGGAAACGGGGGTAACGGTGGAAACGGTGGGAATGGTGGTAACGGAGGCGGTAACGGAAACGGGGGTAACGGCGGCGGTAACGGAAACGGAAACGGGGGTAACGGTGGTGCAAACGGATTCGGTAACGGTGGCAACGGAGGTGGCAATGGAGGCGGTAGCAACAATCCGCTATGTCGTACGTAATGCTGTGAACTTTAATGGACCGGAGCACAGTCCTAACGTATAAGGATGGCAGACTGCTGACTACCGTAAAATTACGAAACTACCTTAAAATTTCCTAAAATGACGTCAAAAAAGCAGAATAAACAAGATAGTGGCGTAAATTAGATTTTTATGAAATAAAAAGTACGCAATATTACATTGGATGTTTCGAAGACACTAAAGACACTGACTCATATTATTTCTTGAATCGCAAACTTCGCAAGCTGAATCTAAGTGTAACTTTCGAAGCTTTTACATTTATTATCAGCTACGTCGATGTATATACATCGACGCGTACTAGTAACTACCTTAACTTCCAATATTTCTATTTTTAGAATGTGACACCGGCGGAAGCTGCCCGCCCGGACCTCCTGGACCACCTGGAGATCCTGGGTAGTTTTAAATGTTCAAATGTTTAAATATTTATAAATGTCGAAATATTTATGAATGTTTCCTTACATATCGCATAACTGGGCACTTCAAAATCGATCTATTCATCCAACCCTATGTTGCCGGGGAAATTACGATAGAACCTGACTACGCCGTGAGCATTATGGGCATTACAGTTTATTTAGGGAAAATACAGCAAACGGGTATCCCTGCTTTTTCAGCATGAGACTGAAAAAGCCAAAAATAACAGCACAGCAGCAAATAACTTTAGCGGGCTTGAAATGTACTACCTTCTGGACAAGCCAGAAACCAAAGGTTGCTAGGTCAGACTTTTTTACATATGCACAGCACTAATTATTAAAAAACATTTAAGACTTAGCTTAAAAATGTCTCAGGGTTTGCTTCTGTTTTGTGATTATTTTTTGTTTTTCAGCGATCCTGGTGATCCCGGTGACGCCGGTGTGGATGGTGCGCCAGGAGCGGATGCGGAAGACAGCAAGGGCGAAATGGGAGGAATGCACGACTGCATGATGTGCCCTGCAGGGGATCCCGGTCCCGCTGGACCTCCCGGACCCGGAGGTGTGGAATGTTTGCAATTGACTACACTTGCTTATTCCTGAAGTCAAGCCAATCAATATGTCGAATGTTGCATAAAGTCATGAGCGTTATGACTAGTTCAAAAACGGTAACCGTGTCGAAAACGTATATAATAGAGAAGTTTTATTTCATTGATACGGCATTTTTTCAGGACCTGCTGGTATGAAGGGAATGCCCGGTATGCCGGGTTCTCCGGGCCGTCCCGGACAACCGGGAGGACGCGGTGGTCCCGGAGACGGGGGTCAACCAGGTGCCGACGGAGGCGCCGGTCCCGAGGGGGCACCGGGAGCAGACGGCACCGGGGGGAAGGGGAAGAAGGGCGAGAAGGGGATGGCCGGGCCGAAGGGACCACAAGGGAGGGCCGGGAAACCAGGGAAGGCAGGAGGCCAGGGTCCCGTTGGTCCTAAAGGTCCCGACGGTGCTGCCGGAAATGATGGACGTGACGGAGCTCCCGGTCCCGCTGGGGGGGCAGGTGGTCCCGGAGGTCCCGGACCGGACGCCCAGTATTGTCCCTGCCCCTCCCGCAATGGTGGGGGTAACGGGGGTAATGGCGGAAACGGTGGTAATGGCGGAAATGGTGGTAATGGTGGTTACAAAAATTAAAAGTTTTTAAAATGGTTTTGACCTCATTTATGGGTATTTTACATATGTACCTGTGACTAAATTAATTTTTTTACTATGCGGTGCTATATGTGTATGAATATACACACGGAATAAAATAATCTGCATTTGTATTGTCTGCGTTATGAACATTCAAGTATATTTATATATATATATATATATATATATATATATATATATATATATATATATATATATATATATATATATATATATATATATATATATATATATATATATATATATATATATATATATATATATATATATATATGTTATATTGAGACCCCAGGTCTTATAGACTTGGCGCTTAATAAACGGAGTAATTCTTAGAGTCAAGATCGTGCCCTAATGGTGCCTACGGACGCGCAATGATAACAGCTAGACGCTAAGGGTATCGAAACTACAGATACAGAATTAGCTCCCCAAGCAGGTTCGGGAGCACTCAAGGTATAACATGACGGGCCCTAGTAACACCAACGCAGAAACAACAGACTCAACAGGAAGCCTTCAAACGCGAACTAAACTCAAGCGTTTATATATTGACAAACCAAGAATACAAATTTACGCAATGAAACTACTCGCACAATACATGTAAAATACTGTAATGTAAATACCACGATAATTCACTGAAACATCAGAACCCTAACTCAGGCAAACCGTACACTAAACTCAGGCCTCAGTTGTACGGCCTCTGCTAATTTTCCCCCAGACTATAAAAGCGCACAACCTTCTCCCGTGAACCCCAACGTACTTTCGTGCATTGCACGTACATAATTTCGACACAAATGCAACATTTGCTTTTTGAACTCAAACCACGTTCTCCCTTTATTTTCCAATCAGAAATATATTTAGAAGGCGATTAAAATACTTTTTAGACTAAATTTAGACTGTTAAAATATCCGCAAAATGTGTAAGTTTTAGGCTTAGATGCGCCCTTGTTTCCTGTAGCAAACACACGTGAATATCAACTCAATGTCAAAAGATTTATAACAGGGCTAGGTTAAGGGGGCCAGGACCCTGAAATACACCAGATAACTAGTGTTTATTGGCAAACCAATGACAGCAATTTAAACAGCGGAACCATTTGTACAACGCGTATAAAATAGCAATACAAATCACAAGATTATTCCAACGATAGAATAACCATACACTGTATGGGTTTTAGGCTTAATTTCGCCCTCGTTTCTATATATTCCAAAGATGAATATATAATGAAGCTAAAAGGCTACCAAAAGGCTAGGTCAAGGGGGCTAGGCCCCTGCATTTAAAACATATACAAAGTGCCCTACTGAAGAGAAAAACTTGGTCATAGGCCATATCACGATGCGGGAAAACCGAGCTATTAAAAGTTCAAGAAATTCAACATTTTCTCGCAGGGAATATTTAAGAGATGCAAATGGAAGGTCCAACAGAGGTGTGAATAACAGTCAACGTTTTGTGTGAGTATGGCTGCTTCGTTGGCTTGCGGTATTGATGCATTGCGACATATTTTTAAGGACAGCTCTGGTTGGTTAGATTAGGAACCAGCAGGGGCCGTATTCTCAAAATTACCTGCAGGTAAAGTTAGGCTAACTTTACCCACAGGTAAGGTGAAGGTAAAGTTAATTCTGCGGGTAAGGGTAAAGTTAAAGTTTACCAGAGGGTAAAGGTGAATTCTTAGAATACGGGGTAAAGTTAAAGTTAAACTGTGGGTAAGGTTAAAGTTTAACCTTACCTGTGGGTAAGGTTAAAGTTTAACTTTACCTGTGGGTAAGGTTAAAGTTTAACTTTACCTGTGGGTAAGGTTAAGGTTTAACTTTACCTGTGGGTAAGGTTAAAGTTAAACTGTGGGTAAGGATAAAGTTTAACTTTACCTGTGGGTAAGGTTAAAGTTAAACTGTGGGTAAGGTTAAAGTTAAACTGTGGGTAAGGTTAAAGTTTAACTTTACCTGTGGGTAAGGTTAAAGTTAAACTGTGGGTAAGGTTAAAGTTTAACTTTACCTGTGGGTAAGGTTAAAGTTTAACTTTACCTGTGGGTAAGGTTAAAGTTAAACTGTGGGTAAGGTTAAAGTTAAACTGTGGGTAAGGTTAAAGTTAAAATTTAACTGTGAGTAAGGTTAAAGTTCAAAGTTAACTGCGGGTAAGGCTACGGTTTGACTATGGGTAAGGTTAAAAGTTTAACTGTGGGTGACGTAAAAGTTTACTTCAACTGACTGAGGCTGAAGGAAAAGTTAAAATTTAGCTATAAGTGATGGCGAGCTGTATCAATTTTTTTAAAATGTGTATGTAATAGTAAAATTTTGTGCAAATTTTGTTTGAAACTAGGCATTTGTGTGTTTTTCCAGTATTTGTCTCAGTTTTCTACAAGTTCGTCCAGTTTATATATATATATATATATATACATATATATAGTGTTTCCCTTTCTTTGCAATCACTTGAATTTATGGACCGCATCATATGTATTTTCGCGCCCCGAAAGAGAGCTGTAGTTTGTGTAGCCGTGCAAAAAATTATATATCTGTTGTTTGTACACGATGCGTATATCCAAAAGTGGGATATAAAGCCCTTAGGTGCGGTGCGGTGCTCATCTCCGTTACAGAGCCCTGGAACGTCAGGGGCGCCACATCTACAACGACTATATACATCCATGGACCATGGAGGGGGGCAACCCATACCCATCTGAAATGGGGGGGGCTCTGGACCAAATAAGGGGCGCCCCCCCCCTCCTTATTAAAAGTAGGCCAGGGGCCCAAATCGCTGAGGGGGGAGGCAAAACCGCTGAGGTGAAAACCCTGGCCCCCCGTA
>JASANF010000921.1:0-19717 GCA_030248245.1 Trissonchulus sp. WLG1_4
AGCAAAATTGCTTTTGTTTCGATTACATTCTCAACCGACATCCCAAACTGACGAAATCGCTCTTCTAACAATTTCTGAATATTCTGAGGGTCTCTGAAACAAAACATCGTCGATTCCCAAAAATCATGTTTATCACGTAAAAAATCATAAAAAACTCAGTTTTCAGGGAAATAATTTAACAACAAACTGAGGATACTCGATTCAAAGACCACCTCTCATCACCCGTCCCCTCATACAATATGAATGATAGTAAAGATAAGTTCATCATCCTAATTCAGATAACAACTAAAATGACAGTACAAAAGTTAAAAACTATACGCAAAATAAGAACAGGGGGGGGGTCTGTTGGACTAACTTTAGACAAAGTGCTTTGTAGGGATCGAAGGAGGGCCTTTTTTGGTATTTACTCAAGATGCGAGCACTTTGTGACTGCGACAAGAGACGTTGATAGTATTGGCAGAAATCTTGCATCTGCAACAAGAAAACAGAGTTACAAACGGACTTCCACTCGGTTAAGAAATTTTAAATTATTAACACAAGTCACAAACAAATGACACACAAGTTACATTTTAATACAGCTTGACGAAGGGTTATTCATCATCCGGGAGGGGCTGTTTGAACTAAACTACACCAATGAGACCTAGGGTACCAAGGAGTGGGGCGGGGGGGGCGGGGAAGAATGGGGGGAGGGGGGGGGGGGGGGGGGGGGGGCGCCCCATCCCAACAAAACCGAGAGGCCGGGAAGGGGGTCCGGAAAAGTTAGTAAAAATGCCGCCTTTTTGCAGAAATATAGGACATTTTTATCCGATTAGGGAGGGGAGAGTCCCCAAAATTTGGCCAGAGAAAACTCCCCAAAATGTTGACCCCGTTACACTTATATACACGTATAATTTATGGGGGTTTCACCACACCCTCCCCCCCAAATAGATGCTTTACCCGGGCCTCTCAGAATGTGTTGACAGTAGCGACAGTAGGTCACGATGCCAGTGCGCCATACCCAGGATTTTCTACTTTCCCACGTATGGGTACTACATTACTGTACAAAAAAGGATTAGCAGAGTATTAGATTAGACTTTGCATTTTAGTTAACACAGCGCATGACTGAATCTGAAATAACCAGCTGAAATTTGGAACCATTATTGTAAACTGTAAACATGTAAATTGTGGCACAGACTTGCTTGCTAAAGTTGCTGCACTGATTACAGTATCTTCAGTTCCAAATCTATGAAGGCACGTCTCGCAAAGATATACCCCATCCCCAACTCTAGGCCACACCAACAAACCATCCCAATGACCAAGCCATACTTTGAAGGACCACTCAGCAGCATGAATGTTGGCGGAGACGTCGTCAGAGGGATCGTCGGAGTTAGAGTGGAGGTAGCAATAGTGCACGCCCTGAACCAGCGGAACGGACTGCTTTGGCAGAGAATTACTCACTTTCTCCAATTTTCTAAAATCAACAAAACTCAGGAGTCCACTAGGACTGCCTACTGCTTATATATATGTATATGTATGTTGTATATACCAATCAATTAACAGTTGAAAACTTTTAGAATCGTTCCCAAAGAAAAAGTGACAGAACTGTAGCTAACTGTTGAATGCCGTAATCCATGATTTCTGTTTTTATAAAAAAATTCACAGCAAAATTAACATGATTTACGATTTGCTAGTTTTCGAGCAGATTTTGCTGCGATCAGATATTGTATGTTGAACGAACGAGTGGGGAGACGCGTTTAAGCGCAGTCTAAGACTATGAGTCATAGTCTATGACCATAGTGTATTGTATATAATAAAAAGGTTGGTTGGAAAAAGTGTGTCAATTATAACGAAAAATGGCAAACTGCTATCACCCCTAAAAGCTTACTCATATTCATCCAAAACTTCCACCAGGGAGTCTTTAAATGTCTTGATGAAGGTCTGATCGTCTGATTCAGTTCCGATTGGAGCCTGACTCACGCAGTCAAGTACCCGGTTCACTGCTAGCCGCAGTTGACGAATATATTTAATTCCTGGAAAAGAAACAGGGAGAAGTAGTTCTTAAAGCGGAGCTTAGGAAGGGTGGCGTAATGGCGCGTCAACCAAAATGGGGGTGACGCTGCCGGTTAACTAACCTAACGAGCACAATCCCGGCAAAAAATGGTCTTGCACACAAACTGTAAGAGGGGGAGATGAGGGACCCCTCTCAAAATCGAAAGTTCCAAGGGAGGTCCCAAAAATGGGCAAAAGTGAGTGAAAATGGCACTTTTGTCAATTAATTAGCAAAATCTAGGGTACATATATATACATTTTCGTTTCGGTTGATCAGGGGGAGGGTCCCCAAAATTTGGCTGTAAAGGCCCCTAAAATTTTGACCCCTTTATATACATGTATGGCTGTTTGTTGGCTGGCATAATTAACGTTTCATCAGTGACGGAAGTACGCACTCTGAGTCTGAGTCTTCCATCCCAATTGATCCTTAATCTAACAAAAAAGCCAGAGAACCAGAAAAGCACACCACAGGGCACAGACTGTCTGCAAGTCTTGTAATTTTAATAGTGACTCACAAAGTCATAATTAGTAAAAAAACGATAAAAAAGTCCACACTAAAAATCAAAACATCCACACCGCCAACCTTCTAGTGCCAGCACGTCAATCCGTTCCGGTTCGGCGCTCGCAGGCTGGGCAACAGGGGCGCCCGCGGGTCCCGCCTGTATGGCGCCACTTGCCATTGCCTGCTGGGCTTGTTGTTGTTGTTGCTGCTGCTGCTGTTGTATGACATGCTGTGGATAGGGGGCCGACTGTAAATGCACTTGACCAGGTATTGCGGCCATCACCTTTCTTAAGAAAAAAGTTAAAGGGTGTTGTTGCTTAGCAATTAGGGTTAAATGCAGTTGGCGGGAATAGTAGTGGACGTGATGTTTTAGTAGTTTGAGCACCTTACTGGAAAGAATTTTGATTTCTGCTTCAAGAAAGCCGTAGCTTAACCGAGTTAAGTGCAGTAGTTGGGGCCTAGGAGGGGGAATAGTGGAGTGGTCCTACATATTTCTTGGAGTAAAGCACCTTGACGCAGGGGCGGTTCCATGGGGGTGGGTGCAGGGCGTGTGCACCCCCCCCCCCCTTTTGGACGGAAGGGTGGGTGCAGCAGCTAGATGTTAAAAAGTGCCTGCCACAATGCAACAAGTTTTTCGCAAAAACCAAAAATTCGCTGGCTCCTGGGGGCTTACAATGACTCTTTCATCATTTTGAGGATTAGGATAATTTAACATTACCCCCCCTCCCCGAATTCCCCCCGCCCCGAAATTTTTTCACAGTTTCACAATGTTTACACAAGGGTCCCGCCTTTGGTTTTGATTACCCGGACGAAAAAATGTCCGATATATACGTCTCCAATAACCAAATTTGACCTAAAAATCACAAAATTCTTGAACTTTTTAATGAGGGCTGCCGCCCTCAACTCAAACCCAGACCCTGCGACCGTGTGGTTTGCCATTTCTTGTTATCTATTATCTTTCATTAAAGCCTATCCATGTATATATATATATATATATATATATATATATATATATATACGAGTTCGTTATGCTACATTTGCATGTCTACTACACGAGTATATTATGCTGCATTTGCTTGTGTAATATACTGTATGATGTGAGCATGAGACGTTCTTTTGTTTTAATTTTTTTGCCGGAAAAAATTTCTGATACGTCTCCAGTTGACCAAATTCGGCCTAAAAATTGACGAAATCGCAAATTTTTTCTGGGGGCTGAAGCCCCCAGACCCCTGCAACTTTGTGCATTAGTGATCTCGCGTTTGTGAGGCGATTTGTTTTTTCTGGGTGTATATATACGCCACTGCTGTTAAACTGATACCGTAACCTTAGCAATGCAAAGTCGCAGGTAGAAGTAAAAAAATTTCGAAGCTGCACCCCCCCTTTTCGAAATCCTGGAACCGCCCCTGCCTTGGCGGAAGCATTTTTTTGTAATAGAAGCCCATTTACAAATTTTAGAGTTTCTCAGGTACGGCCACCTGTAAATAGCAGTCTCAGTATTTTTGGATGTGAATGTGGCCTAAATACGCCACTGAACGTAGGCCAAAGTTTCAAACCAAAAATATAGTCTTTGTTATTGGATTGTTTTGAGTGAGCTTTGCTGTTTTAAGGCATCGTCTAGACTTAGTTGGCAGAATTTTTAGGCTAAGCTGGCAGGATTTTTTTATTTTTTTCAATTTCTCAGCCGGAGCCTAAGCCTAAGCCTGAACCGCAGCCTAAATTAAGACCAAGTTTGAATTTGATAAAAAAAGACAGGCTGGAATTCACAACCTAACACAAACAGAAGACTTTCCCTTAAAAGTTAGTGAAACACTTAAATTTGGGTTTGAAACACTAACATTTTACGTGTTTCGAGACAGAATTTAAGCGTTTCACACTTTCCCTTACTTTTAAGGAAAACTTTAGTATTAGGCTGGAATTCACAACCTAACACTAACACTAAAGTTAGTGTTAGAGAAAATTTGTCCCTAATCGCTTCGCTATTCACAACCTAAACACTAAGGGTGGATTTCACAAAGGTGGTTTCACTAAACCATGGTTTTACGTACGTGTTTTAAGGCATCGTCTAGGCTTAGTTGGCAGGATTCTCTAGGCTAAGCTGGCAGGATTTTTTCTGAAAATTTCGATTTTTTATTGCCTAAGCCTGAGCCTAAGCCTACACCTCAGCCTAAGCCTAAGCCTGATACTAAGCCTAAGCCTAAGCCCCATACTAAGCCTAATTAAGGTCAAGTTTGAATTTGAATTTGAATTTGGTCAAAAATTGGTTTCTGGTTTCTGGCCAAGTTTCTGGCAAATTTGGCCAATTCTTCGGCAGGCACCCGGTCATACAGCCTTTGTTTTCATTCTATAGAATTGTAACCAATAATCTGACACCATTTAGACACGATTAGAACGGAAAAAACAAGAGCTTCGGAAAAAAATTGCGAAAACGTCCCTCACTGAGGGTTCAGATTTCGGGGGGTCGTATCTCAGAAAATCCAAAAAATGAAATAGGGGTTCTAGAAGCAAAAATGCTTCCCCCAAGGTGCTCTACTCAAATAATAGGTCCACTATCCCCCCCCCCAACTGCATTTAACCCTGTGAATCGGCCAAGGACAGCCCTTGTCTTGTCGTCACCCATGGGTTTTCTTCAATTTTTTCAATTTTAAAAAGCTAAACTTTCTGCAGACTGCGTGTGTTTTACCCCCCCCCCCCCCCCCCGGTCGTCGAACATTAGTTCAGCCCCCCCTTCGCACAGGAAAAAAAATGAGTACAAAATTTATACAAAAAAAGTACAAAAATTATACAAAAAATGTACAAAAAATTTTGTATAAATTTTGTATAATCTTTGTATAAATTTTGTATTTCTACCTTGGCAAGTTTGTATAAATTTTGTATAAATTTTGTACTTTTTTGTATAAATTTTGTACAAATTTTGTACAAATTTTGTACTTCCTGTTCAAACATTTTTGTACGATTTTTCTACATTTTTTGTACAAATTTTGTACTTTTTCAAAAAATTTTTTGGGACCTTTTTTACTCATACTACAGGCATCAGGCTGCCTAAATGTCGCTAAAATGGCAACTAAACCCACAAAAAATTTTTTGAATTTTGTATAAAATTTGTACATTTTTTGTACAAAATTTGTACTTATTTTGTATAAATTTTGTAAATTTTGTATAAATTTTGTACTTTTTCAAACAATTTTCTGGGACCTTTTTCACTGATACTACAGGCCTCAGCTGCCTAAATGTCTATAAACTGGCAACTAAAACCAACAAAAAATTTTTTGAATTTTTTGTATAAAATTTGTACATTTTTTGTACAAAATTTGTACTTATTTTGTATAAATTTTGTACAAATTTTGTATAAATTTTGTACTTTTTCAAAAAATTTTTTGGGACCTTTTTCACTGATACTACAGGCATCAGGCTGCTTCGATGTTGTTAAAATGGCAAATAAAACCACAAAAAAATTTCTGAATTTTGTATAAAATTTGTACATTTTATGTACAAAATTTGTACTTATTTTGTATAAATTTTGTACAAATTTTGTGTTTTTATTTGAACAGTACCATACGATTTTGGCTTTGCCATTGGCAATGCCATTTCACTTTAAGACAAGATGAAAGCATTTGTATAGGCTCACAGACCGCAATTGAGTTGAACATGAAGTGGGCCGCCCGTTCGAGGTACTGAGTTCAACTGACTCGTTGGTCTCTCACGACACCATGTTGTATTCATAAAAACAAACGTATGTATGTATCTAAACCATACCTCGTTCAAGCACTATCAAGCTGTTACTTGATAAATGTTTAACTTTAAAGAACATTTTAAACCAGCTTAGGGTCGATCCATATTAATAGCCGTATGTACGTTCATCTCAAAAAAATACAAAATTATTACACCACTAACTTGTCGCTAATATTATGCTACAACTCATACTTTGATCCAACTTTATGATGGCTGTAGTATTTATAGACTACATTTAAACCGTTTATTTTCATATTTTCACGTTTTTTTCAATTTTGATGTTTCATCAAAATTTGGTATTTTTTGGAATATTTAGGAAATATTGGAAACTTTGGAATATTTGAAAACCTTACCAACTTTCTGGCCCAACAGATAATCGTATGATTCTAAGCTGTGGCGCAAACTTTTTGTAAAAAATCCTAATATTTTCGGAAGGACCTTTCTCTAGCTGCGTGTACTGGAGACAAAATCAAAGGCTACGTTTCGGATCAAGTGCAGTTGGGGGGGGGGAAATAGTGGACCTATTTTTTGGAGTAGAGCACCTTGAGAGAAGCATTTTTTGTAATAGAACCCCTATCCATAAATTTGGATTTTCTGAGCGATGACCCCTTGAAAATTGAATTATCAGTGTTTTTGGAAGTGAAGGTAGGCCAAAGTTCGAAGCCAAAAATGGCTGTAATCTTTGTTTTTGGATGGTTTTGAGTGCGTTATGATGTTTTAAGGCATCGTCTAGGCTTAGTTGGCAGGATTCTCTAGGCTAAGCTGGCAGGATTTTTTCTGAAAATTTCGATTTTTTATTGCCTAAGCCTGAGCCTAAGCCTAAGCCTGAACCTAAGCCTAAGTCTAAGCCTGATACTAAGCCTAAGCCTAAGCCCCATACTAAGCCTAAGCCCTAAGCCTAAGCCTAAGCCCAAGCCTAAATTAAGGTCAAGTTTGAATTTGGTCAAAAATTGGACGTTTCTGGCGAATTTGGCTAATTTTTCGGCAGGAACCCGGTCAAAGAGCCTTTGTTTTGATTCTAAAAAATTGTAACCAATAATTTGACACCATTTTGACACGATTAGAACGGAAAAAACAAGAGCTTCGGAAAAAAATTTCGAAAACGTCCCTCACTGAGGATTCAGATTTCGGGGGGTCGTATCACAGAAAATCCAAAAAATGAAATAGGGGTTCTTGAAGCAAAAATGCTTCCCCCAGGGTGCTCTACTCAAAAAAATAGGTCCACTATTTCCCCCCCCCCAACTGCATTTAACCCTACGTTTCAATGCACGGTATACATTTAGGTAAGATAGTGCTCTACTGAATGCAAAAGACCGCTTGTGATTTGAATTTGTACATAAACGTTGAGCTATGGCTTTCCAAAAAACACCTATATAAAAACGCAATTGCCCCTTAAGTTCAAGAATGGTAGACGCGGGCGCTGTTTGTCGAGCGCAAAATGCATTTAAATACTAAAAAATGCATATTTGGGCAAAAGTCATTTCTGCCAAAAAGGGTTGATACTTGAAGAATTACTGTGAGTCAGATGGGTGTCGGAGAAACGATTTTTTAGTCCATACTGCAGCCTGAAAGTTGTAGAACACGATGAAATTGAGTTTATACTTACTGCTAATTGAACAACCGAAAAAAGTGATGGGGGTTTTTCCCGGCATAGGGTTTTTTCCCCGGAGTTTTCGAGGCTTATTAATCAGAAACGTAAGTAGTTAGAAACCATTTTATTAGTGCTATAGTCAGGCGAAAAAATTCACAAAGTACAAAAAATGTACAAAAAATATACAAAAAATACACAAAAAATATACAAAATTTATACAAAATTTGCACAAAATATGTACAAAAGTCGAAACAAAATTTTTTTTCAGAGATATAAAAAATTAAGCGTACATGTACGTACAGCGTACGTACAGCGTATTTGTCAAAACAATGTCTATTTCAGACGGAAATGGCCAAAAAAAACGAAAAAAACTGCAGGAAACAAATTTTTCTAAAAAGTACAAAAAATGTACAAAATTTCTACAAAAATTATACAAAAAATGTACAAAATTTCTACAAAAATTCTACAAAAAATTTACAAAATTCACACAAAATTTGTACAAAATATGTACAAGTCGAAAAAAAAATTTTTTTCAGAGAGATTTCAGTAATCCTGGGTACGCTACTGCTACATTTTTTATTGAGCTCTCCTTCCTGAAAGGCTCATCACATGTGAGTGTGCGTGTAGCGTGCAGTGGCGTATCCAGGATTTCGCAAAGGGGGGGGGCTGCGACCGGGGGGGGGGGGGGTGCGGAGCAACTGTGAGCCACCGCCGATCAAAAGGGGTATGGCGAGGACGGCAACCCTCGGACCTTTTTTGAGCTTGTTATTGTAACCATCGATAAACTACAATAGTGAATCTGCAGCAAGCACTTAACTTTGCGGGGGTCTGGGGGCGGCAGCCCCCAGAAGTTGAAGCTTTTTTGAGATTTTAACCATCGAAATTGCATTGAAAATTGCACTTTTTACATAAAATAAAGAAATGTAGTGGATCTACAGCTAGCATTTAGCAATGCGGGGGTCTGGGGGCGTCAGCCCCCAGAAGTTGAAGCTTTTTTGAGATTTTAACCATCGAAATTGCATTGAAAATTGCACTTTTTCCATGAAATAAAGAAATGTAGTGGATCTACAGCTAGCAATTAGCAATGCGGGGGTCTGGGGGCGGCAGCCCCCAGAAGTTTAAGCTTTTTTGAGGTTTTACCCATCGACATTGCAATGAAAACTACTAAAGAGTAAAAGACCCCAAAACTAAAGAGTTGGAGTGAATCTTTTTGTGCTGTGGGCCAGCGTAGGCTATTTTATGGCTGCGTTCAAAAATTGGGGTTTTGCGATGATTTATCGTTGCAATATGCTTTTGCCAGGTGGCTTTTCCTGATCCGTCGTCAAGAACGACCGTTTCTGATGTGTGTTGCAATTTTAGGGTTGAAAATTGACACACGAGACGCGGATACACTTGACGTTAGCAGATCATTATTCAAAGTTCCAAATGGTCGACTGTGGCTAATTTTATTATACAGAAACTATAAATTGGCCGAAAATTGCTAATATGTGTCGTTTTTTGCGTTAAAATAGCAATTAAATGCATTTTTAACGTTTTAAAACAAAGAAAACTCATCCCCCCTCCCCGAATTTTTTTTTGGCTACGCCACTGCAGATTGGTGTAATAATGCTTCAAAAATTAAAATTAACAAAAAGTGAAAAAATCGTAAAAAATATGTATGCAAAAAAATACAAACAAAAAAATACAAACATGTATGCAGCAAAGCAAAAAATAGTATACTTTGTATTTAATTTTGTATTTTTTACCCTATCTAACTATACAAACATGTGAGACATTAATCAATTAGCACAGAATATGATAATAGACCTGGCATATATATAGGCATGCACAAAGAAAAAAGGTATCTAAGCCGAAAAAACATCAACAGAATGGAAAAAACTTGGAGATTTTTTAAATTTTGAAGGAGAATTTGTCAATTGTGGAGGTATCAGAAACACTTTTTCACTTTTTTTAGGGGGGCGCCCCCCCAGGGGGGGCAACAGGGGGGGCGCCGCCCCCGCACCCCCCCCCGCACCCCCCCCCGCGTAATTCATCATTCCCGCTCCCCGCTCCCCTTCTAGCAGCTTTATTAATTTGAACCGAAAAACACCCCTCCCAACTCAACCCCCCTCACCACAACCACACCACTACAACCCTTGTCTCAAAATAAAAATTATTTCTTTAAACTCCTCCTACAAAATTCTCTCCTTCCTTTCTGCCACCTACCCCCCCACACCAAATTTGGTCCCAAATACTCACCCCACACACACAACACAACAACAAGCCACACACCCTTATGAGGACAGCATATAGAGAACACAAGCTTTATTGACAGGTAGTTAAAAAGATAGGATGATACTGAATTGTATTGGTGTATATAATCCTAGCTACAGCTTTTTTTATTTTTGTCTATTTTCATTGCTATTACAATAACCCCCTTTCTTTGGAGCGGAGCACGAAGAAAATTAATCCAAAGTGTAAATTGAAATCAGATAAATATTTCGGGAACAAGATTGAAAGAGACTTTCTTGACTTTCTTGCTTGTGTCTTTAAAGGCGGACCATAGGGCTGAAACGGACTTGCTATTGCCAGCCCAGTCTTTCAATGAAAAAAACAGGCTTTGTTCTGTCAATGGACACCTTTGTTGGAGTTTCTTTGATTGAGAGCGTGATGGTTTTATCATCTTTGGAAATAATTTTGTAGGGGCCAGTGTAAGGAGAGTCTAGAGATGAGTGAACTACTGGTCTGCGTAGCCAGGCACTGTCGCATGCTGAATAGTCAGAAATATATGAAAAAGCTTTATGTTGACGCTGTGGAGGTTTCAACAGTGATATTTTTGAAAATAAATTGTCAATGAATTTCGGTACATCTGTTACCGCCCGAGGTGTGTGAAAAAAATCAGCTGGAAGAGTGAGTTCTGTGCCATAGACCATCTGCGCAGGGGTAAACTGGTGAGTGCCAGCTGTGGAACGAAGTCCAAGCAAAACTAAAGGCAGCGCGTCGTGCCAGTCTTTCTTGTCGCAGGTAGCTCTCAATGCGTTCTTGAGAGTTCTATGGAACCGTTCGATCAACCCGTTACACTGCGGGTGATAAGCAGTAGTTCGTCGACGGTCGATGCCGAGTCGTTTCATCAAGCAGCTCCACACTGCCGACTCGAACTGTGATCCACGATCCGAAATTATCACGGTCGGTACACCGAATTTGCTGATCCAGTGCGTGACAAACTCTTTTGCGACTACTTCCGCAGAAATAGTGTTTATTGGTACTACTTCTGGCCATGACGTGAAACGATCAATCATTGTCAATAAATAACGTTTTCCTCTCGACGGTGGCAACGGGCCGACTAGGTCAATGTGGACCGTGTGAAAACGCGATACAGTTGGAATTGTTCCGATAGGAGCCTTCGTATGGCGCGTGATTTTAGAAGCTTGGCACGCATGGCAAGATCGAACGAAATCGCCAATGTTGCGATTCATGCCAGGCCAAACGTATCGACTTGATAAAAGTTTGATTGTCGAGCGAATACCGGGATGCGTAAGATTATGATATTGTTCAATAATGGACTTTCGAAAAGGGGCGGGCACGTACGGACGCATTTTGTCATCGCAATTTACGAAGCTGTTTTCATCAATTGCCACGCGATTAACCGGGAGTGACGTAGTTTTGAAAAATGCTTGAAGAGATTTGTCTTTTAGTTGTGCGTCAGCTAATGATTTATCAGTAGTGAGAGTTACGACAGCGATAGAGCGTGATAACGTGTCAGCCACCACGTTCTCTGATCCAGCGATGTGCGTGATTTTGCAGTTGAATTCAGAAATGAAGGATATCCATCGAATTTGCTGTGGTGAGGGATTCTTCATGTCGAAAATACGCAGTAAAGGCTTATGATCTGTGCGGATTATGAAATTATGTCCAGCTAGCCACTGAAAATGCTTGAGAGCAAGATAGATAGCCAAGAGTTCTCGATCGAATGCCGATTTTTTGCTTTCCATGTCGGAAAATTTCTTGGAGTAAAACTGTAATGGTTCCAGTTTTCCATCGACAACTTGGTGCAGAGCAGCACCAGCGGCAACGAGAGAAGCGTCAGTAGTGAGTACAAGGTGCGCATCTGGAGATGTAGGTGCAAGGAGTGTGCGCTCAGCTAGAGCAGTTTTCAGAGCACTGAAAGAAACTTGACACTTGTCCGACCAGCTGAAAGATGCTTGGTGCTTTGTAAGATCCGTCAAGGGAGATGCCAACTCAGAATAGTTTGGAATGTGCCGATGATAGAATCCCATCATGCCAAGAAAACGTCTTAGGGATTTTTCGTCGGTTGGCGCTGGCATGTCAAGAATAGCCTGAACTTTGGACTCAAGTGGTCGTGCACCTGCGGCACTGACTTCGAAGCCAAGGTACTTAGCAGAGCGCATGAAAAATTTACACTTCTTCAGGTTAACCCTCATGCCGTGTTTGGCTAGACGGTCGAGAATGTGTTTCAAGTGTCTGAAGTGCGTGTCCACGTCAGGACTTGCAACTATGATGTCATCGATGTATCCTCTGGCGAAAGGAAAATCGAGCAGTATTATGTCTATACATCGTTGGAAAGTTTGAGACGCGTTTCTCAAACCGAAAGGCATGTAGTCAAAGCAGAAGCTGCCGAATGGTGTTGTAATTGCAGTTTTTTGAATGTCTTCCGGGGCCATTTTTATTTGATAGAATGCCTTTTGAAGGTCCAACATACTGAAAATCGTACAGCCTCGAAAAGATTGAACAATTTCGTCAACCTTCGGCATGGGATATCTGTCTGGTACAGTTTGACTGTTGAGAGCCCGATAGTCTCCACAGGGTCTCAAACTGCCATCTGGTTTCACAACTACATGAAGAGGGGTTGCCCATGGAGATTCACCGCGGTGGCAAATGCCCTGGCGTTCCATTGACAAAAATTCCTGTTTGGCTGCTTCCAACTTTGCACCAAAGAGACGACGTGGACGGGAGAAAGCCGGAGGTCCAGTTGTGACAATGTGGTGCTGAACTGGAAGTGATATGGGCTTAGTAGGTGAGCGAGGAGACGTGAGAACTTCGTAGTTTCTCAGCAGACTTTTCAGCCGTAAATCGACACCTTCCATGGCAGATTGTGTCGAGATGGAATTGACCACTTGCGTGCAAGAATCGCGTATTCTTGTGGCGGGTGCATTTGAGGGTGATGGAAGGGAGCAGACAAGTCGCTTGTTTCTACAGTCAACAAGCAGATTATAGTGAGAGAGAAAATCTTCCCCCAGAAGAGGCTGGTTGACGTCACTGACGTAAAAGTTCCACGTAAAAGTGCCCGGTAAATCTTGAATGCGAAATGTCAGAAGGGCTCGACCATGGACTCTGATTGTTGTGCCGTTGGCTGCACGAAATGGCTCAATGTCCAGCTTTTCTTGAACTGGCAACTTGCTCGGAGGAAGACAACTGACCATGCTGCCAGTGTCCACTAAGAAAGTTCCAATTTCTGGTGCAGCCACGAGAAGAGAATTTACCCCGACGTCTGCTGCAACGACGACGGGGCAAGGAAGTTTCCCTGCGTAGTCGTTGCAGCGTGGCTACATGGCGGAGTGCACTTGCGAGCATTTCTGCCAAATTTTTTATGGTACCAGCACAGTTGATCGCTTGACCGAAAGCGTTGGCTGTGGGAGCGACTGCGTGATCTCGACTGGTTTCCCCTGGCAGTAGTTTGCTGTACGCTTAGCACTTGAACCTGTTTAGCAAGTTCGGTAACTTTGTCCATTAGAAGCTTCTGGTTCTCGTTGAGCGTGCTGAGGCTGACGTATCCAGATGCGCTGGATGCTACTTGGTGCTGTCCTTCAGACTTGAGTGTGGCTATGCGAGTGTAGGTGCTTGGAATTTGTTCAAATAGTTTGTCAGCAGTCTCAGCCAATTTGTCGGTAGAAAGCTCAGACAAAGAAGCTAAGATTAAACGGACCCCTTCCGGCATCATTTCGATGAAACGAAGCCTGACTATCTCCGTGTTGTTCGGAGCTAATCGCTGTAGATGGCGCAATGCAGCGGAAGGTTTCCTGTCGCCTAACTCTTGGTCCGCAAGCAATTTCTTTAGCATGTGTGTGTCACTCTCAGACAGATTCTGTATGACTTGATGCTTTATTTCAGCGAAAGACTTTGAAAGGTCTATACCTGCTTCCAAAATTATGTCGGTAGACAAAGCAGCCAAAAGACTTTGCTTGCGCACACACTCTGGTTTTCCTTGAAGTAATTGTTCAATATGCATAAACCATAGACGAGCGTCTTTCGCGTAGAAATCAGGTAATTTTATTCTACGCGTATTGTCTGCAGGAGTATGAAAAGTTGGTGCTTCAATGTCTAGAAGTGGTTGGTTGAACAGGTTCGGTTGCTCTAGTGCAGGCCGTGCTGCAGGTGGAATCTTGTCAGGATGTAGTAGAAAGTGTTCTATTACATGCTGATTCTCATTTTCAAGCTGCTCAATAACCTCTTCTTTAGTAGCAGGCAAGAGAAAATCGGGGTTAGTAGCGTTCATGAAAGCTAGGACTCTTTCTAAAATGTTCCTATCGTAACGTTCATACGGAACAGGTGGACCTGGATTCAACTCCACGTCTCCAGACATAATCAGCAATAGCCGAAGGCTAGAATGGTGGCGAGAAGACAATCTGCATTGCCCCCAAGCTAAGCCAAAACATGGAAAACCGAAACGGCTTTGATATTTGGAGTGAATGAAAAGTACCTGACTTGGAGACATAGCGGTCAAGATTGACACGGCAATGAACGTTTTGCTGTACCATGGTCTGGATTCGAGTGATGACAGAGTCTGTTGGTTGAAATAGTTCTCAGGTTGAATCCTGGGTTGTTCGCACAGCAGAAGTATGAGTTTAAAGAGCAGCGGGGCAAAATGGTTGCAGCACATTGTGAAAATTGGGAGCAAATCGAACTACAGGGTCACCAAATATGAGGACAGCATATAGAGAACACAAGCTTTATTGACAGGTAGTTAAAAAGATAGGATGATACTGAATTGTATTGGTGTATATAATCCTAGCTACAGCTTTTTTTATTTTTTGTCTATTTTCATTGCTATTACAATGTTAAAAGGTCAAGTTTGTGAATAACACTTAGCGCTTATAAGCGCTAACACTGAGTGTAAACACTAAGTTTAAGCGTTACACTTAGTATGTAAATACTGGCCTTTGTCTTTTGTGTGTTTTTTTAAATTGTCACTCACAACTTTGTAGGTTATTGTTTTTCTGAATCGTTAAAGTACCACTTTTTATCGTTCCTTTTTGATATTTACATACATTGTATTTTGCTATTTTGCTATTGTAACTGATTTTTGCTATTTTTAGTTGTTTGAATACGTGATAAGCCAGATCATGGAGAAAGTAGAAGAATCAAATGGCACCACCGCAAGTCGAGCAGCTGACAAATTACGACAGCTTGTTGGCGTTACAAGCGACACTGAGTCTGCTCAAGCCTTTTCTGCTCCACTGGATGAAGAAGTGTTTGAACTTGTCAAAAAACAAGACGCAATTATTTCAGAAATCTGTGGTGTAAGTTCAGATACTGATTTTGATTATAACAAGCTAAGTCTTCGGCAAAAGTATTCAGTAAGTATCAAGCATACATTTTTAGTACATTGGCCGGAGGCCATCGTAAACCTGTTGGGCCAGCGAAAAGTTTATTTCTTAATTTGCATGTTTTCCACGAAAAGCCTATCCTGTTACAGCCATTGAAACTGCAAAATCTCAGCTTAAAGCTTTCGGCAGTCGGAATTTGAAAGGTAGATTAATCACTTAATTAATAATCTTTTTTTTTTTTTTTTTTTTTTGTTACTATCCGCCACTGTTGGTTAGGGTAATCTTACCCTCTTAACCTGGCATATGGATAGAGCTTGATTGTGTGTATGGGGTTGGTTACCCAAGGACAGCACAAATCAAGGTTTTATGTGTAAATATAATTTTAGTGTGATACATAATATATAATTTAATTCAAATGAACATGAAAATACAGAATACAATCAAAATTCAGGGCTGTTTGACCTTGACCTAACTGTATGGTTATCATTGTCCAATGCAGTTGGTGGGTTGAGTTTATCCATAGCTTTAAGTAAGTACATGACCTTTTAAGGTTCGTTAAATTTCCAAACAGTAGCGATTTTGTTGTTAAATTGTTCATTTTCTCAAACACAGTTTGACGCGTTATGTTGAACATTGGGCAGTGGATAAGTATGTGTGAGATTGTTTGATTTTGGCCACAATTGCACAATGGTGTTGTAGATTCCTTTATCTTAAATTTGTATGCTCTACTGTGTGGCCAAGTGTCCGTTCTTGCTTGGATGATTAGAATTTGGTCTTTTCGTGGTAAATTGTTTATTGGGTCGTTTTTTATCGGGAACTTTCTGGATTGATAGTAGTTCCGTCCAGTGGAGCCATTCTGCCAATTGTTACGCCAAATTTCTGTATAGTGCTTTTTGATTTTATGGGCTATTGTCAAGAAAGAAGGTGATTCGTTAGGTTTTATCAACACTCGTAGTTTATTCTTGAGTGCTGCTTTAGCCATCTTGTCTGCATGTTCATTTCCTTTCAAGCCAACATGTGCTGGGATCCATTCAATTACAATCGGTTTTTTGTATATTGTTTCTATATCGATCATTATCATTGGGTTTGATTGTAGTCTCTTTATTGCTGCTTGAGAGTCACTGAATACTACAATCTTGTTGTATTTGCTTAGGTATTGTTGCCATTTTTGCAGTCCGACAGTTATAGCGAGTATTTCTGCTTCACATGTAGAATCGGTGATTCCTATAAACGAGGTGACTGATTTAAATTGACCATTGATGTTAATGACTGCAGCAATTCCTGTTTCTTTTGTTTTGATGTCTCGTGATGCATCGGTGTATATTATTTCCTGCTGGCAGTTTTCTTTATATGTCGATTGTAGTTCTAGTGCCGCATTGAGCAGGATATGTTCTCCTTGTATATGGTGGTAATGCTCCAAACTGAATGGATATGTAACAAGTGAACCCGCTTCAAATGTCATTTCCGTTGATTTGATTCTTTTGCACATTTTGTGTTGTAGGTTATGTTGAGCAAGTAGCGCTTCTGCAGCTCTCGTGCAACCTGCACCTTTTAATTTTGTGTAAGTACTTTGGCATGGTCTTGAAAGCCGTGTGAGATGATGGCTTTCGAATTGTCTCATTTTGAAATGGAATTTAGTTGTCGCTGCCTCTGCTAGTAGATTCAGTGGTATAGTATTTGATTCTATTTCTACTGTAGCTGTGGCGACATTAGATGATGCACCAACTGCCATCCTAAGCATTTTATTTTGCACTTTATCCAGTTTTTGCACATTCTTTTTGCTGGCATTTAGTGAGTAAATTTCTTGTCCATATTGTAGGACAGGTCTAACGGCTAGTTTATAAAAATCAAGAAGACTTTGTCTGTTCAGGCCACTTCGTTTGCTATTTAATTGTTTAAAGACATGATACCGTCCCATCGCTTTTTTGCAAGCCATGTCTATGTGTTTTGACCATTTTAAATTAGAATCCAATGTGACTCCAAGATATTTAACTGAGGTGAACTCCGTTATAGGTTTTCCAAAAATTGTTAGGGGAGTTTGTGGTGACGATTGTTTCTTTTGTCGACTGAAAGTAATTGCTTGACTTTTAGCAACGCTAAACTGGAAAAAATTTTTTGTTGCCCATTCATTCAGCATATTTAAGAGAACCTGCATGCGCGTTTGGCTTAATGTTCGATCGTTACCTGATAGCCAAACGATAATATCATCGGCATATAATCCCAGCTCAGCATTAGCAGACGGTATTAGTTCGTGAAAGTTTTTAATGACGGAGGTTATGCCATCTATCATAATTGTAAATAGAATCGGACTTGCAGTACCCCCTTGCGGAAGTCCGGTTCTAAGCATTTTTTGTTCAGAAAATGATCCGTTGAATTTTACCACCACGGGATTTGGATCAAGATAACTTTTCAACCAGTTAAGCATGTGGCCTGAAATCCCTTTCTGTTTTAGTATATCAATTAGTAGTGGTCTTTTAACGGAGTCGTAGGCTTGCGATATGTCGAGTAAAACTGCAAGCGTATGTTCGTTGTTTTGAAAAGCTTTGTCTATGTCTTTTACCACTCGCCAAACTTGGTGCAGTGTTGAATGACACTTTCGGAATCCTGCTTGTCTTGGGTCTATCCTTCTTCCCGACTCTAGAAATGCAGATAATCGGTTTGCCACAATTTTCTCCATCAGTTTAAAGGTGCAGCTCATTAACGAAATTGGTCTGTAATCTTCCGGTCTATCACCTTTTTTCCCTGGTTTTAAAATGGGGTGAATTATAATTTTTTCCAGGTATATGGAACAACGCCAGATTCCCAAGACATGTTAAAGACCTTTAACAAGTGTCCTTGAGCTTTGTTTCCCAAATTTTTTAAAAATTCATTTGGGATGTTGTCTGCCCCTGGAGCTTTTCTTGTCTTTAGGGACAGGGTTTGTAGGATGAGCTCTTTCATGCTGATATTTTCGTTCAAAATAATGTTGTCGGTCGGTGTCAAATATATGATTTGTGATTTCTTAGTTTGTACGTTTTCAGCAGCAGGCGTGTCTCGTTTTCTCGTGTAGTATGATACTAGCAAGTCTGCTCTCGAAACATCTGTAGTAATAATATTGCCATCACTATTTATCATTGGGTGATTTTCCGGTGGGCAGCGTTTACCACACAAAGTTCGGCTTATTCTCCAAAAGTTTTGTGCATTGGATCTGGTATCTAATGTCTGGACGAAATGGGACCATCGTTTTCGATTATGTTGTTGAAGCATTCCTGTAGTGCGTGCAGCTTGTTTTTTGTACAAAAGTTTGTCTGCAAGCCGTTTTGTTTTTTGATATTTCCTTAATAATCGTCTCCGCTTTTCAATTTCGTGGCCTAGTTTTACTGGTAAATCATAGTGACGAGTACTTTTATTCATGTTGTGGATTTTGGGGATGAACTTTTTTGCAGTACCAATGATGGCTGAGCTAAAAATTTTTGCTGCATTTTGAACGTCGTTATTGATTATTGGATTTTGCATAGGCCATAATTCTAAAGTTTCTCTGAACTTGCACCAACTTTCTTTGTTTGGGTTCCAAATCGGGGTATTTCTTTTACTTTTCACGCATGGGCTGAATATTTGCGACTCAATTTCTTGGAGTTGGTGGTCACTTCCAAAGAAATCAACACCGGATATTCTGCTCAAGGGTATATGTCTAGTTAGACATAGGTCCAAGTTCGAAAAGCATCCTGGATGTGTTTTGGAGACATATGTAGGTCCGATACTGTTGAGTATTTTAAACTGTGGATTGCAGTTAATGGCATAGTTGAACAAGTACATGCCTGACTTATTGTTGTGGTCACTTCCCCATGTCAAATGGTGTGCGTTGAAATCTCCGCAAATTATTGTTTTTTCTCCAGGTGGTATTGTAGGTAGATATAGTAATTTATCTGGTGGATTGTAAACGTTATATGTCGTAATATGAACGTCGCGAATCCAAAGTGATACAGCTAGTATTTCTGTTGATGTAGAGTCTTGATTATTATAATTTTGACTTGGAATTCTATTTGATACTAATGTCAGAAGGCCTCCGCCAGATATATGACATGCAGTATTCGATCTGTCTTTCCTGTAGGCTGTATATCCCTTAAATTTTGGTGTTTTTTCGGGCTGCATTAAGTTTGGTTTCTTGCAGCATTACTACAAATGGTTCTTTTAGCTCAATTTGTCGGCGTAGCTCAGTGAGTTTATTCATGAGGCCGTTAACGTTCCAGGAGAGTGTGACAATGGAGCTTAAACCAAATTTTTTCTTAAATTGCTTCATAAGCAGTGGCTTGTGTTTGTAGTGAGCTCTTTCTGGAAAGTTGG